>JBBBDQ010000181.1:7835000-7967391 GCA_037127315.1 Ascarosepion bandense | reverse complement strand
GAGCATGAAATTCTGACTCATACTATAGACGTAGGATATGTTTATTTACTAATCTATACATCTTTGCTCTGTTACATTATATAATGCACTGGTTTATTAACATTAGAATATGTACTATCTATCTATCTATATATATATATATATATATATATATATATATATATATTTTTGTCGTTTTGTGCAAATTAGTTGAACAAATGTTTTAGTTTCCTTTTTTTTCAACATATGGTTACTTTTACACCTGCTTGTCTCAATTTTTAATTTTTTTTCAGTTTAGATCATTTATTGTGGTGCGCAGTAATATGAATCTATTTTCAGGTGTATGATAAAATTGTTTCTGCTTGAAAAATATTGCAACATCCGAATATAGATTAGTTATCCTACAGTCATTGTCTACGATGAATGTTACTTCAAGAAGCGTACAAAAATTGTAACGCTATACGAACACACTAACAAGCTATACAGAGAGATTGTAGATATTGTTGTTGATAGTCTTTCAACTGTCAGTCGTGTCGTCAAGGAAACGAAACAAACTGGATTCATAGCTCAAAGACAAATGCGGTTAGAACAGAAATCACAAGAGACGACGTATACGTTATCAGGAAAAGTATGAAGATCCTAGGAAGACATTAGTCATTTTGTTTCGATTAATTTGTACAAGTATGTATATATCGATAATTGTGATGCTACTATTATACGTTTCTAATAAGAAACTACTCGGAGTTCGTTGGAAGATTAGCTAATTGTTAGCTATTTACATTGTTTTTTCATTTAAAAGAATATTTCAAGAAAACTGGTTCCATAATACAGTAACTGTTAATGTTTTTTTAAGTTTAAATGAAGATATTTCGTTCTAACGTTTTGCTTAAAGAAATTTGCAATGCCAACATCTTGATTATATCGTTATTATCGTTTTGAAATTACATGTGCCATCCATTTGAGATTTTTTCTGATTGTGAATGCCCACGAGTTTTCTTTATATCCAATAACAAAGGCATATACTTTTCTACATTTCTTTGTGGCTTCTTATATTTGGTATAGTTCTTTGTGTATATGTAGCGCCAGTCTACACAACTGGAACAAAATTGCTTCTCTTTGAGCTTTCATTCAAATTGCAGACCATTAGCATGTTTTTGGAAATGTTTATCATGTGTCCAGTTTCTTGAAACAATTGGTAGATTTTCCTTATTATTTGTTCACGATAGCAAGGGGTGTAAGACAAGGATGTGTCTTCCCAAAGGATCTGTTCAACCAGTAAAGCGAAACAATTCCCAGAGAACTAGAAGTCCTGACATGATTTGTCAGAGCAATCTCAACAATATAAGATACGCAGTTGATACCGTGCTGATAGCAGACAGGGAAAGAAAAATACAAGACCTACTAGAAAGTGTTCTGGCAGAGGATGGAGAGTCTAACATTGAGAGCCAAAGCAATAATCGCATGACCAAGAAGGAATTTCAAAAGCTAAACAGAGTATTGAGAGTCAGGAAGATTTTCTTAAAAACAAAGAAAAGTTTATTGGATTTTTATGTGATATCTATCAGCATATATGGCAGCAAATACTCAAATATGAAGGAGAAACTTGAAGCAACAGAAATGTGGTTTCCTCAAAAGGATGCTTGGAATACCATGGATCGAATATGTAAGCAACGACAAGGTTTTTGAGAGAACGAAAACGAACAGGAAACATATGACTAAAATCAGGAAGAGACAGCTGAAATATCTGAGACACTTAATGAATAAGGAGGACTTAGAGAATCTTCTACTCCCGGGATAGAAAGAGGGGATAAGAGACAGGAGAAAGTAATGCAAGACATAGTTGATGGGCTTGAGCAGGTAGGTGGCAGAGCAGGGTTTGGAAAGATACTCAGAGAAAAAGAGCTACAAGGTGTAAGGTAGAGGTCCATGAATATTTTTTATAAATATTTTTTACAAATAGGTATTCTTGGTCATTTTGTTTTAAAAAAGCATTCTTGGTCATTTCCTGAATAAGTATTATTGGTCATCTTCTATAAATAGGTATTATTAGTGCTTTTGCTATAAAGAGTATTGTTGTTCATTTTGCTATAAATAGGTAGTATTAGTCGTTTTGTAATAAATAGTTATTATTGGTCATTTTAATATGAATAAGCCTTTTTGGTGATTGTACTATAAATAGGTATTATTGGTAATTTTATAAATAATTATTGTTGGTCATTTTACTATTAATAGTCATTTTGGTCATTTTTCTAAAAAAGGTATCGTGGTCATTTTGCTATAAAAAGGTATCGTTGGTCATTTTTCTATAAATAGGAATCTTTAATCATTTTACTATAAATATATATTGTTGATCAATTTTGCTATAAATAGGTAGTTTTAGTCATTTTGCTATGAATAAATAGTATTGTTTACTTAGTGAACTGTGGAACAACAGAAATTAAAAGGTGCCCTCTTACTCCTAAAATCTTTCAAAATTTTAATCGGAGGCCTTGCTGCCGGTTGCAGTTTATTGTCATACCTATTACGCAAATAGCAGTTGTATACATCTGAGAGTTTACATATTTCTTAACGACTTTAAGGACATGCATTATACCGCTATGAATCGAAGCTATTTGACGAGGATACATGATTGAGTTTTCAGGTTAATATTTGAACTTTTAACAATTTACAATAGCCTATTTTATGTTTAGTTTCTTTTTCCGTTATACCAGTTTTTGTTGTCAGCTTTGTCTTATATTCAAAAATTTAACTTCTTTACTGATTACTCCCTTTATGATGAATTCATTCACCGCCAATGTACAGATTCAAGCCTAGAAGCTTCCAGTTTCCCCAAAACATGCTTCCGTCATACATTCCCTGTCGCTTTCGCTTTTCAAAGGTTAATTGAAGATTAAAAAAATCAGGGTGGAATAAAGTACCAGTGGCATAAATTGGTTTATAGTGAACCTCAACATGCAACTTGATTTCCTGAACTTTCTCTGTTGCAGAATGAGAGATGCAAAATCCATTCATGAATCTGCAACAGACTGTTGCTGACTCTTTTATAATTGCGAGTGGCGCCTTCTGTAGTATGGTTGTCACACATAGCCCTCTACATCTGCTGGTTCAACCGCCGAGAACTGTTGTAATCATAATCCGCTTGTTCCTCCGCTTTGTATGATTCCTTGTCTACTGCCTTGACGCCAAGCGTGGCCATACGAAGAGTTTAGAGCTCTTTAACGCTTTATTCTCAAGGTCATTGTCCCGCGCAAACCACTCCACCATGGCTAGTAGCAGCCACCAGAGATACGCTCATAGGAAAATACATGCATAGACACTCATAAGTATTTTATACTGGATGTCGGATTGAAAAGTTAGTCCTCAAATGCTCCTTTAATGATAATAGCATAATCAAAAATATAAATTATAATAGAATTAAAACTATAAAATGATTAAATATAAAACATTTTGTATTATTCTCGTTGATAAAAATATTTGAAAAACATATATTAAATGACCTATAGTAGTAGTTATCTAAACTTATTTATAAATGGAACTTTGTCTGTGTATGTGTCTGTGTGTGTGTCCGTTACCTATAGACTCCGAAACGGCAGAACCGATTTTCTTGAAAATTTACACAGGTGTAATATAAGCGTCTGCAAGTGTTTTTAGCTAGGTTTTGTGTCGATGTACCACCGATAATCATCGAAAATCGATAATCGAAAAATTCGGGTTATAGAAGGAATAGTCCGATTTTAATAAAATTTAATACACTCATAGACAAAGACATAAGAAACGATATTCAGAAGTTTCAATAGTGCAGAAAATCGATAATATATATATATATAAAAGGCAAGATGTTTGTGTGTCTGTTTATCTGCCTTTATGTCTGTATTTTTTCAGCCCTTTTATTTTAGTTTTTGCTTCGGGTTTGGCTCCAAGTATGTATAATTGTAGTTCTTAGTCTCAGCCATGATACCATTTACTCAGAGAACTTATTTAGCCTTCAAATTTTAGTTTACAACGATAAAAACTTATTTGATACCAGGAAATAAAACTATGACTTACATCCATTCATCTTTCTTTCAGTCTACGGTTTAGCTTTAACTGGAAACAAATAGTGCTTTTTAGTCTTTCATGCCAACGTCCAAAGATTTTGAGCTCCAGGACCATGGATTAGTTTTAAAGCTTTCATTACACCGGAGCAACGCCGGGCTCTACTATTAGTAAATATATAAATGAGACGTCACGAATTCTCTGTCAGTATTTATTTCACTTATATTAGTATTAATCCATCTCTTCTCTCTCCAGCTATGGGTTGAATAATAGGATGGATTGGGTTCTATAGCCTTAGTTAACAACCAGTCTACCGCAGAAAAATGGCAACCTACTGTCGGAAAATCTTCTGCTTAGTCATCCATGGATCGGAAGAAACATGATCGCCGAAATGTGTATCACGTATGGCACTTAACTGAGTGATCTGGATAAAAAAAATGAATAGCAGAGTAGATTGGTTGATAATCAGTCTACTGCAGAAAGAAATGGCAAACTACCGTGTGAAAAAAATCTTCTGACTAGCCAGTCATGGATCGAAAGAGACATTGTCGCCAAAGCGTGTATCATGTATATCAATTATGAAACAAGGGTTGGTGTTTAATGCTCCAGTCTCATTCGTTGTCCAGAAGAGTGTAAGATATTTCATCAAATGCTTGTACGTTAGGCAATTAGAAACGACTCGCGAGCAATGTCTGTTTCTTGTACAATTAAGGGCAGATCTTGTAAGGAATATAAGTCTTTTAGAATTATTTGATGCCATTTTTTGTAGGAGCACCGAGCTCGAGAATGCTGGATTCCAACATTTCCATGTTAATCAATGATACAATTTAATTGATACAGATACCAGTGTCCACATATCGAACATTTCTGGGAATCAGCAAAATAGAGGAAAAAACGTCACTGATAAACGACCCTTCACCATCTTGAGACCTATCTGGCCGGGTTCATAAGGAGAAGGCAACGACCCTATTGAGTCGACTCATTCGACGCCATTCTGTTGGCTATCGCTGCGTTCATGCCACCCGAATAATACGATTATTTTTTGTTATTTGAAGAAACAAATAAAATTAATTTAGAATATTTTTACACACAGGGTTCGCGGAGGTGTAATAGATATAGGTTCGAAATGAGAAATCCGTGAACCGAGTTTGAATTCAACATGCATTTGAACTCAGCTATATTCACTTACGCACTAATACTCTCAGAAAAGGTATTACTCCATCTTTTTCCAGCTATGAAGAGAGAAGAGATGTCCAGGAAAGCAGATGGAGTTTTGTAGCCTTAGTTGGCAACCAGTCTACCACAGAAAGAAATAACCTACTGCGAGAAAATCTTCTGCAGAATCAATCGTGGAACAAAGAAGACATGATCGCTCAAATGTGTATCGCGTATGGCACTTAACTGACTGATATTTGTGAAAAAACTGAAAACAAAAATTAAACCGTGGTGACAGATAATACCGTAATATGTTCCTGCTAACGACTTACGAAATACCTGATGATTTTTTTAAAATAATTGTTTACCCCAAGCAAGGCGGTACAGCCACTGGTGCGTAGGAGGTTACATAAAAGAGGTGTAATGCGAAAGAGGAACAAGTTACAGGGGGTGCCAGAGAATGGGTAAGAGAAGGTGGAAAACACTGGTGTGAAGAGAGCTGCAGGAGAATAGAGTGGAAAGTGAAATAACATGATACAAGGGTTGTCAGGGAAAGAATGTGAGTCAAGGAGATAAGAGATGGTTATTGACATTGCATTTAAATTCTTGGAGATTCTAGCTACCATGGAAGCACGTACACAGAAGGGCATTCCACAGGCGAAAAGTGCGAGCAAATAAGCTGATGGAGTAGAAAGTTGCTGTTACATTTGAACGATTTCACTGTGAATAGGTGAAACCTAGACGCTAGTATAGTAGCTCAAGTAAATTCATGCAGAGGTTGCACCAGAGTGCTAAGCTCATCGGAGAGGAAGCCATGAAAATATTTGTAGAAAAGAGACAGAGAGAAGCCACTTTACGTCAATGAGAAAGTGACTGGAGTTGAGCTAACAAGCCGCTATCGATTACATTATAATTTATCCGTTGATTTTGTCAAGTACCCCGATATGAATCACAGTGGAACCCGTCTAGATGTAACAGTAGTATTCCATGGACGGGTGGATGGCAGATTTATATATGTGCAAGATGGATTCTCGTAAAAATTTTAATATCCCTGCTTTATTTTTCTGAAAGTAAATAGGACAGTAAATTATAACATAAGATATTATCAAAGACTGTGAAAGCCTGCAGCAGATATATCCTGAGAAAAGATGTTGCCTTGTTTTGCTATTCTCTTATTCTTAGAATGAATCAGTGTCTCACAGCAGTTCGTTGTTTGTTAGAAATGATGATATAATTTCCTGAAGATTCTTTAGTGTCACAAAGTATCCCATCTGATTAAATAAGATCTTAATTTAATTGCACGATTACCACTTCATTAAAATGTGTTAAAAGCTGATAGAATAAATATTCAAAATTGACATAAAATATTTTTATTGATCTATTAGCGAAATAATGAAAATAATTATAGCTTCTTTCATCGCATTGTCTGTAAAGTTGTTAATCCTTTCATGTTTTTTATTTTATCTATTTCCCCTGGGAATTGATAAAGTATTCATTTGTTTAGCCTTTTATAATAAAGATAATGAAATATTTAAAAATGCGTCAACACTTTGAAGAACTTTGAAAAACAAGAACGTTTTTAACATTCACTTTTCGTATTTTATGCCGTTTCTGTTTTCAAAGCAATTGGCATCAAATCTTGCAGTCGTATAATCAAAGGAATCACCTACTTCATATCTCTCAGTCAAAATTTCCTGTTACCAAGTTGTTATTTTTCAGTACGATATCTTGAGCATTATAATCTTAGTGAAAGCGAAACAGCTTGCAAAAAAGTTTAACTGGTGTAAAAGTTGTAGGTATCTCTTTATTTATCGATCTCACAAAAATTATCGAAGTTCGTCGTTATGTGTTATTTGAGCTGGCGGGAGGAATTTGTTATCTGTTCAAAAATGTTGGAAAACCAAACTGGTCGAAGTCTAAAGAAAATGGAAGCATTTATATGGAATGATAAATAGTTTATCAAACTCTTCTTTTTCTTCTTTCCCCTCTTCCCACTCCTCATCCTCATCTTTTTTCTTAAATGAAGTAATTATGTTTTGGATAATTTCCCATTCTTCTTCTTCTTTATTTTCTTCTTCTTTTTCTTCACACATCCTCTCCATCTTCTTAATTCATATTATCCTCCTACTCCAGAGCATTATCTCTTTCTGTTTCTCCCTTTTCTTTTTCCTGCCCATTCTCAAGCTTCTTTTTTTCTCCTCACATATGAATTATAGAATCAAAATTAAAGATTTTTTTTCTTAATTATTTTACCCAAAATAAGGCCGGGCAGCTACTGATTCAGTTACATTTGAGAGAAGACAAAAATAAAGTACAGGGGATGTCGGAGAAAAGATAAGAGGCTGATGGAAAGCAAATAGATAGAAAATGTCAAGACGTTGCATTTAAACTTTTGTAGATTGTAGCTATCAGGGAAGCAAGCAAACGGTAGAGATCTCCACAAACGGGAAGTACGAAAAACTAAACTGATAAAAGAATAGAAAAGCCGTTAGATTTAACTATTTCGACGGAAAAAGGTGGGACCTATATACCAATCAAGTAGCACGAGTAAATACATAGTGTCACAGAATCAGGAAAAAAGCTCCTCATAGCAATTACTATGAAAATAACTGTAGAGAAGACAGGGAGAAACCACATCACATTGGAGATAAACTGACACCACAGCATGATCAAATTTGGCAAGAAGGTAGAGCTTTATAACGTGGCAAGAGCCAGGGATAGAAGTAAGGAAGTAGTCTAGAAGAGAATCTTATCCATTTTGGTTACTGCGGAAACGCATGGGAAAATCTGCAGTTGCGTGAAATATGGAAGCTTTTAAGGAGTAATACAGAGAAGAAAACTAGTTGATTATTCAATCAAAAGCATTAAAAGGGAAGACAATACATGAAATAAAACTGAGAAGAAAAATTCATGTTTACGTTAAAAGTAGTAGTAAAAATAACAAAATTTCGTATTCATATTTAAAAAAAAAGTTGCTCAAAATGAAATTTCCTTTAATAACTAAATATTTATTGAACCAGCAAGGAAACTTGCTGAAGGATCGATTATTCAAGTGAACATGCAGTGCAAGTCCTTTGAAATGAATCTGTTTTAATAAAGTTAATATGAACACAAACTCTTTTCCAAGTTCATATTAAGTTTATGACATTAATTTTTTGTAAAATAATTGATGTCAATGGAATATTGTGAAAAATAATTTTAAAAAAGTTTAATTTATATTACTGTCAAATAGATTTTACCCCAAAAACGAAATTTGGTAAATTGTGTTCTAGGACCCAAAAGCCTTTACTCCTTCAAATATTTCCAAAACATCCTTATTTCCATGCAAATGTATATGCTGAACTCAAATCGATAATTGTTTATAGAAGAAACGTATATTTTTTCATGTTATCGGCCAGAAATAAATCGGACTATATCTCACCCCTTACCACCGTTCTTATATCTGATTAACCGCTGAATGATTTGAGGCGTAGGATACCGAATTCGTTCTATTTACTCCCTTTTAGCAATTACTCTGCGATTTGTAGGGTTTCGGAACTCATTTTCCGCGTATTAATCGCAAAATGGTAGTAAAAAAAACGAAAAACCGGAAATCTACGCGTGAAGTTAGTCTGCAGTGAATAACATTTTCTAACTGTGGTTAAGGGGTGAGATAAACAGCTACAAGAATTTCCGTATTTTTCTTCTCGATAAAATGAAAAAAGGTAGGTTTCTTTAATAAAAAATTATCGATTTGCGTTTAGCATATACATTTGCACGGAAATAGGGATGTTTTGGAAAGATCTGAAGGGTTAAAGGCTTTCGGATCCTAAAACGAAAATGTCCCGAAATTTCTAAAACCCTATACAAGTATAATAGTACTATAATTTCTGAAGACTTCTAGAACTTTCTGAAACTTTGTAGAAGTTCCTCGAGTCTTCTAGAACTTTATAAAGCATTCTTGTACATTTTTATTTATTCGTATGTTATGAGAAATTAACAAACTGTTAAATGCTTTAAAATACATAATCACTGTCCAATTACTTTATTAGCAAATTGAAAAATAAAAAAATAAAATCTCCAAGTTTGCAATTTTTTTTTGTAAGTTTATACGTTATGCTAAATCTATAAACTCTTCTTCTTCTTCTATGTGCCCTGTTCCTTCAGGACGTAGGCGATCATGGATCTCCACGTCTCCCTATCCCTTGTGGCTCTTAGTATGTTTGCTCCTGTTGCTCCTGGCAACCCCCGTTCCGTCATCCACCTGATCAGGCCCTGCAAATATGTTATCCGCTGCCTTCCTCTGTCTCTCCTTCCTTCTATCTGACCAGTCAGTATCAGGTTCTCCAGGCTCTCCTTCCTCATTGCATGTCCCAGGAAATTCAGTTGTCTCTTCCTGATGCTCAGCATAACTCTTACATGTGTTAAAATACATAAGTACTATCCAATAACATCATTAGCAAATTGAAAACAAAGGTTCCTGCAATTTTTATTTATTTTTCCTTTATTGCATATATATCGATTTATGGCACGGGATATAGGGTTTTAAAAGTTATAACCCTAATACAAACACACGGTAAACGTCTCTAGGTAAGTGTTTTCAATCCCCTAGATTTCTTCTGTAATAATTAACAAAGTGACACAATACTCGTCACAAAAAGACAAACAAGAAAATAAAATAATCATATGTACTCAACAGCCGTTACAATAACACAATAGTGCGTAAATAACTGACTTTCCTACTTGCAATGCCTTAGTAAAAACATATATAAATAGTCGTGTTATAGAGCTGGATACGAGAAAATACCTTTCAGTAATTTATGTTTTTTATACAAATTAATTAAGTAAAGATACTATTTTTTCATGTTTTGAAATAATTCGGTACAGTTTTAAGATAATCTAATTAACTCGATTATTTTTACTTATTTAGATAATTAAATAGTTTTTTTCTGCTCCGTTCGACGAATTTTTAGAAATTCGAAATATTAGATAAATTTTCTATAATTTACTCATGACAAGCCGATCTAAATTATTTCTATACAAACATGACGAATTAAAAAATATATATTTATTGACAGAAGCATTGCGTATATATATAATTTTTACATCTGATTTTAGAATAACACAGATGGAATATTTACTATTATATAAATACATTAAATATTGCAAAAGGATGAAATAACACAGATGGATTATGTAACAAATCTGCCTTTAAAATGATCATGAAAAATAATTATCACAACTTGTGTTGTAAAAGTTATCAGTATAAAACGGAAAAGCTATAATAAACTCTCGACTGCGCATGAATCCCCTCCCCCGATGGTGTGCGCTCAAAATACCACCACGTAAAAATCACCATTGTACCACAATTTCATTTTGTGGCGAGGTTCGGGTAAATACCGATATATAGACGGTATTTTTAAATATTATATGAGTGAATGTGTTTCAAGTTTAGCACCTAGCTCAGAATTGACAATATAGTAGTGCATTTATTTATATATCAAGATGCCAAACTACCACCATCACGATGAACGGGTGTTCCTCAAGGAGACATTCTTTATTGAAATATTGGGCATCGCATTTGACCTTAAATGAAATTTATTGCTAAGTAAAATAACCGACTCCTTGTATCACTCCAGTAAGTGTAAGTCGCTTCCTCTAATCCACTAAGTTTGCAAGAACCAGGCCTAAGCTACAGTATTATTGTCATATTTTGGCTAGACCTATCCAGACCTCACTCTCCTGCCTTGACAGCGTCTACCTATTAATATTCTCGACCTTCCAACCCCTTTCTTGAGCGAGATGTGAGAACCGTCTCTGTTCCACCGCTGTTTCTACGGAAAGTGCTCGGACAAATTACATTTCCAGTTCGCGCCAGTTCAAACCTTCACAAGGAACCACCATGCCACTTAAATAGTCGCAGAACCCGACATTTGCTCTAAATTCCATCGGTGAAAAGTAAGTTCCACGTGAACGGCTTCTAATCGCAAACTACTGTCGCGTAAAACCAACTTCTAAAAGAATGTTTTCTTGAACACTACAAAGATAACCTTTTCGGTGCTAGGGTTATTCGTTATATTTTCTTCCTGTCCACTTAAATTACCTCATAACGTAAATCTGTACCCCGAATGGTCCCAGCACTTGGTAAATGGTGAAGCACACTGTAAAAAATAATAATGGAAACAACTAGGCATTGGAAGTCATCATTTTCCTGGATTTCTAGAAATAGTTCTAATGTTGGATTTATGAGTAATCGGTAACGTTGAGTAAGTGTCAATATCTTAGCTATATAAGGGAGCGGATTTTAATACAATTTTACTGTATAATTATTGTTAATACCTTAAAGGTGGCATAATTTTAGCAATCAATAATAGTCGTTATTTCTTATTTAATAATTTTGTCCCAAGCAAGGCAGGACCGACATTAATGCGCAGGGAATTACAGTGATAGAAAAGACTGGATGCAAGGGGTATTGAGCAAAAGATGAAAGGTAAAGAGGATTCAAGAAGATAGAGGATGGCCATTGACGTTAAATTTAAATTTTTGAAGACTGTAGCTGTCAGAGAGACAAGTAAACGGTAGGTAGTTCTACAGTCGGGAAGTGAGAAAAAAGAAACCAATCGAATAGAAGTAACGGTTGTATTTAACTATTTCAACGGTAAAACGGTGAGGTCTAGATACCAATCTAGTAGTACTTTTAAACTCAAGTGGATGGAAGGACAGAAAGAAAATCTCATCAGAGCAGTTGCCATGAAAATATTTGTAAAAAAACAGTGAGGCCACGTCGCTACGGTGAAAAAGTGACTGAAGTCGACATGCCAAGTCAGGACAGATTACATTGCAGATTCTTTGTTTTCTTCTTCCAGTTACAAATGTTAAATGTATATTTTTGACAGACACCTGACCTGAAGCCTATTTAGAAAGTTTTATGAAAATTCAAAGCTATTTTGTTATAAGCTTAACAGGTTTTAGCGACGTTTTTCTAAAATGATGTGTTTTAATGAAGACAGATATATGAAACATTAGTGACTTGCTAGAGACCGTGTAAACTAATGAGGGATGATTTTCTTATGAATAATTTTCTCTTCAATAAAAGTGTTGAAAGGATAGATCGTATGGTCTACAGACATCTAGGTTAAGCTAGTGTTCTGAGTTTAGCTATTATGAACAGTAAACAACACTTAGTCTGGCATAATTCCAAGGACTCTTTGAAAAAAAAAAAAAAAAAAATCAAGATTTCTCTAACGTACGCAACGGGAGTTTCTGATGTCAACAAACGACTTTTATCCGACCAAATATTACCTATAGATTTACGGGTAGCGTAATGGCTATCCGTGTGGAAAAAAAGGATATGTGAAATGACTTCTAATATTGGTCTTGCCTGTTATTTTCATATTCAAATTGACTTCATTAAAAAAGGCATAAATCATTAACTTCTACACCAAACTATGGATTTAATAGCAAAATGCAGTAGATTTTTATAGTCATTAGTGGAACACCCCCCTCAAAATTAATTTATTCAAGACAATAGAGAAGAAAACTGGGAAACCCAACATCCTCCACTCTATATTGCAATAATTATGTCGTCGAGAAGTGACATATATATATATATATACGGCATTATTATGTTGGAAATACCGGTTCTAGTCGGATCATTGAAGTTAAGCAAAATTGAGCCTGGCCAGTACTTAGATAGGTAACCACTTAGGTATTATAGGTGCTGTAAGTAAATATTCCTTTCCCCAGTCTACATTCATTCAGCATTTCTTTCACAAATAAAATTATTAACTTTGTAAAAAGATTGCGTTGGAAAGTGAATTTCTACCTATACCGCTTCTTCCTCCGACACCCGAAACCACAACGTTTATACCTACAACATAAAATCTCCGAAAACGCCACCTCCTTGCAAGTTCCTGGATCCATTTGAGAAGGACCTGTTTAGTTAATTGGCTTAACATGAAATTGAACAAACATTCTAACTCCTTCCTAATGTTAGAGAAGGTCACTTAATACATTAAGTTCTCTAAAGACATTTGTGTTTAAGCTAAGTCTAAAATATCTACAAACGTAACCTCACTACCTTAAACTTGTGAATAAGATTACTAGCACGTGTAGAATAGAGAAAGAAAAATGAGAATATAATTACCGAAATCGACCGTGATGCTACTAAAATTCCTAGCAACTAAATAATAGCGATAGAGTAGAAAAATCAATACTAAAACGCTTACCATTTAATTAAAGATCATAAACAAAACTTTGGAAATAATGTGCAATCTACGTTAATAAATTCAACAAAATAAACTAGGATTAATCTCGAAAGAATTATCTAAAAAACTGCTAAGAACCAACTTATCCTCTGCTCTAACCTCTGGAAAGATTCATCTAATACTAGTTTACTAATATTAGTAGTAAAAATAGAACTACATTTTTTCAAATTTAATATTATAGAGTTCTATCCCTTCATGCATAGAGACCTCTCAGTAAACTGAATTCATTTCGCTAGAAATTATGTAGAGATCACAAACAAAATAAACTAATATTATTCTGTATATATATATATATATATATATGGGGGGGGGGTTGGTGTTGAGCGAAAATGTCTTGGATAAAGTAAATGTATATTCGATTGGTGCAGAAAGGTGTACGGATGTATATTTTCTTTAATATATATATATATTTCTCTAAGTGAATAAGGAACGAAGAAAAAATTGACAACGTCAAAACATTAATTTAAGCCAGTGCTCGTTATAAAATAGATCTGCGAATATTTATTATAAATTATAGTTTAGAGCATGTACAAATTATTATCTACTACAAAGTGTACATTTTCAAATTTGTAACTGAAAACTTACAACTCTTATATCCCCATCTACATCTTACTCACCAAATATAAGAAAAAGAATTTTCATTTTTTCCACACTACCTGATGTCGAAACAAAATGTACACTTTGTAGTAGATAATAATTTGTACATGTTCTAAACCATAATTTATAATATATATATATATATATATATATATATATGTTGGCCTGTATATATTCCTTTCTATGTTTATAAAAGCAGAGACACTCAAACACATAAAAGCAACGTTTAAATTAATATATACATATTTGGATGGGTTATGCCACGTGTCAGTGTGTTACTCTCTCTCTCTCACACACACACACTCTCTCTGTGTGTGTTTTACTCTGTATATGTTTCACTGTGTATGTGTATGTGCCTGTTTGTGTGGGAAACGTATTTTAAGATTGCCACCTGTGCATATGTGTACGTTTTAGTTTCTTTTTTTGTTGTTTTTGTTTTTTGTCGAGTTATAACTTTTGCTGACTCTGACGATACGATGCATATGGACCCCTAAGACGAAACTAGAGAATAAATATAACACAAACTGCGTTCGCTGTACATCGCCAAACTCATTGTGTCCAGAAAAAAAACAAATAATTTCTCTACGCTTTCTCCCTGGTTACATATTTATAATTCATTTTCCATGAACAGTCAATAAAATACTTCGACAATGGAAAACATCCAGCAGAAACAATATGCATTTATCAATAGATTCAACTTTCTTTTTATAAAAAGAAGCAATATAAAAATCAGTAAATTTAATATCAAAGCTTACAATTGTATTCGCTTCGTTTTCTTTTTTCATCTGAATGTAAAGAAGGATTATAGCATTAATTTTTTTAAATGTCAAACAAACAGGAATATATATGTGGATTCTAGAAAATGAATCTATCTTTGATAGGGATTTTTCTTTTTCCGTACAATTTCTAAGATGTTAAACTGCATGGAAATATCATTGTTTGTGCTTGAAGCCAAAAACTCTGAACGCAAATACACCAGATATCATAAATGGTATCTGAAAAAATCCCCGAGAATTAAGTTCATTCATTCCATACTGAACAATACAAAGGTTTGCAATAAACTATAGTTTGGAGACAAAAATAATATGCCAGTTTAAATAAAACTGAGATCTAGCCTTGACAGAATTCAAAAGCCTTTACGATTGGTTGATGAATTATTTCATGCATATGCAATGTTGCTAAATTCTTACTAATGTATCATTATTTGCATAGTTTAGTACACCTTTACATGATGTAGTAGTTAGCAAGCTTTTCTTGCTAGAATCATTCTAATTGCAGCATTGAATTCAATCCTCACTGGGTACCCTATATTTTCAGTTTTGAATTGTAGTAGATGGAGGATTGAGTGATGGATAAGTTCTTGTGGTGAATGTGTTAATTGTAACGAATAAATGGTTTATGAATTTATGATTAGCTAGGTCTAGGATAGTCACAGCTGACCAGCCTTAATCCACACTCCCTTTTGGGCCCGTGCATAATTAATGTATTTAAGATTAGTTAATAAATTGTTTCGCTAGAATCGTTACAATCGAGCAGTGAGTTATTTCCTCACAGGGTTCCTCATACTTTTGACCTTGTGCCACATCTAAACTGCGGTTAGGAAAAGCCACCTATCGTTACTTTGATGGTTAAGAAGCTATATTCACAGCTATGACTTATCACACCACAACAACAGCCTCAACTAATCTTCATTGCCCGCATATTCGTTTCGTAGAAAGAAATTTTCACTCAGACAATTTCTTTCCAAACCAGTAGAATCTTGTCGAGATTCAATCATTATCTATCCTATATACCCTCCAAACCTAACCTCTTTCTCCTACCATTACCTCCTTACATTCAGTAAGCCGCTCCTACCTTCAGCGGGTGTTCGGCCTTTTATTGTGTTATCTATAGTATTAAAATTAACAATCATTCTATCATTTATTTACGATGAATCTTGTACTTTAAAAGCTAAGAGATTTTTCGGATATCGTGTTTACCTCCGCGTAGAAAACGTTTCATTTAAAAGAAGTACTTTTGAAAAAGTAGATGGGCCTGTGGCTTGCTTTAATGGATTACGGATCGGAATGAGAAAAAAATTCAGACTTCGAATTTCAGTCGGGACAGTTACTTTCGAGCACTTACTCTATCCATGTCTTCTTTTCTCCAGCTGCGGGTTGAATAGCAAGATTGTGTCATATAGCCTTAGTTGGTAACCAGTACACCGAAGAAAGAAGCAGGTATAAGATGTGAAGATGACACTACGATTTTTTAAAAGGAAAGAAATCTACAGAACCTCATAGATAAGTCGGTAGAAGAAATCCAGAAGAAACGACTAACCTCTAACTGCAAAAAGTGAGAGCGTAAAGTTATCAGCAAGAGAAAAATCATAAGCTGCGATTTATAAATTGGAGTTGTAAACATGAAGCGGGGGCAGAATAATTCGCTATAACAGTGGATGGAAAATGCGATACCGAAATCTGAACACGCATTCGACCATCGAATACCATATGATATTTCAAAATGCAAGCAAGGTGTTGAGAAATGGATATTTTTTATTGAGAAACAAAGAAAAAAATACTGGATTGCAAAATTGAACACAACAGGCAATTGAACACGGTTCAACAATTTCATTTTATGCGTCAGCAACTGTTACGCTAGATGCACTTAATGGAAATTTATAATAGCCCAAATCCCATCATAAATATCATTAATAGGTTTATTTATATGGAAAATTTGGGGATTTTTTTAACAAAATCGATGCTTTCTTAAGTGGAATATTTTGAAGTTATTTACGAAATCCATGTTGACGTGTTTTCTATTACGACGAAATAATAGCGGATATCCAAAATTTTATACTGAATTTGTCTCAGCGGTTTATTGGAATGTTAACATTTCTGGCGATTCTTGGAAACTAATTTTCCTTCTCATTTGAAAATCTCTCGTTGACTGTCAATTCTTATGGCCCACGCCTTCCATCGAAAAACACCCTTCAACAGTTTATTCAAAATAACATTGGGTTGATTAAACGTATATTGCGTATTTAGCCAGAAGTTATTTGACGAATATTCATCTTCATTTGTATTATTTATATTAAGACTAATAATAATTTCCCCACAAGGAAGGGGGACCGCCACTAGTGCGCAGGGGGTTACAACGAGAGAAAAGACTGAATACATGTGGTTCAAGCCAAAGATAAAAAATAAAGGGGATCCAAGAAAATAGAAGATTACCATTAAATTAAGTTGAATGTAATTTTTTGAATATTGTAGCTATCAGCAAAGCAAGTAAACAGTGGGTAATTCCACAGTAAAGAAGTGCGAAAAATGAAACTGTTCAAATAAAAGTGACGGCTGCATTTAACTACTTCAAGGGTAAAACTATAGGACCTAGTAGTACTTCTAATAGTACGCTTTAATTCACATGAATGAGGCACTAAGGAAAAAGCTCATCAAGGCAGTTGCCATGAAAATGTTTGTAGAAAAGACAGATGAAAGCCACGTCACTCCGGTGAGAGAGTTGCAGGGAATTCAAGAGGATAGAAGATAGCCATTGACGTTGCATTTGAAGTTTTGGAGATTTTAGCTATCATGAATAATGTAAATGGAAGGGAGAAAAACCTGTTCGAGTAAAAGTGACGATTATATTAAAATGGCAACAGCGTTCATTACATGGGTGAATGGTAAATTCATAAATGTGCAATATAGATTTTGAGGAGAAAACCTTTCTGGCCCGACACAAAGACCCAGCATTCCTAGCAGTAGAGGCAACTCTAGATCCGGTAAATTCGTTCCACATCATGTCGGTTTAAAAAGTGTGGCCAAAAAGGCATAGTATGTTGCTTTCCAGGAGACTTGCATCAGCCATGTTGATGGCTGGCAGGAAAGTTTTTCTATGGTGTTTAAAAGAGAAGAGTTTTGCATTAAAATTTCCACGGACTTCTTTCCCCAATTAACCACTGGGTCCTGGTATGACAGTAAAATGCAGCCGACAGCAAGGCCTCTGATTGGAAGGTTGTGAGGAGCATGGAACCACCTTTTAATTGCTGTTGTTTCCAGGTCCACCCTGACCCGGAGTGGTAGGACTTGTTGGGTCCCAGCTATGGACAAATAGTTAAACTCTGCACCGAACTAGAGTCAAAACACTATGGAATTATAGAAATAGATTTTTATAAAAATATAAAAATCGGGGAACCGAGTTCGAATTCCACTTAAATTTTCTGCATTCACTTACGCGCAAATACCCTTTGGAAGCGTATTAATCGGTTTCTTCCCTCCATTTATGGATTAAATAACTAAAGAGATTAGGTTCTATAGCCTTGGCTGGCAACCAGTCTACCGCAAAAAGTAATGGCAACATCCTGCGGGATAATCTTCTGCCCAGTCAGTCACGTCTCTTACGAGACATGATTGCCCAAGCGTGTATCACCTATGACACTTAACTGACTGATTGATACATAAGAGACTTTTATAAAAAATATACATTTTTGAAGGAAAAATAATTATTGCCATAACACATTTTAAGGAAATATAATAATACTAGTAATACATTTTTAAATACAATACGAGAAATTTTAGTTTTCTAAAATAAAACTAAAAAAAATTTCATGAAAATTTGACTAAATCATTCATCTCACTGTAACCAAATTTTTAAAAAAGGCCTTAAAACCCCAACCTTTTTGGCATTAAATAACCTACAGTGGTTGATATGCCGTGAAACAAAATTCAAAATCTAACCCAGTTAACCACTGATTGAAGGTCCGCTTCAAGCATAGCAGCAAGTTTTACTTTGTCAGTCTTGGCAGATTTGAGACGGGAGTAAATGGTAGTGTCGTCTACATACATGCCTCTGTTTCTATTATTACAACAGCTGAAACGTGATAATGTAAACAGAAGTAAACTAGCCACCTTCAAGTGTCTGTTGATCTAATTAATCTTGAGGTAATTTCTAACCGAACTCTTTATTTAATCTATACGACTAGCTAATTCGTGTTCTTGTTCTGGTCAATTGTTGCTAGCGCTGGTCTATGTGATTGTGATTCTTAATATCTTCTTTTCTTATATATGCTGTATTTATTAAGGGTGTAGGCAATTAGGCCCTCCACATTTACCTATCTCTTGTAGCTCTTAACACCCTTTCTCTTCTAACCCCTCTTGTAAAACCCTGCTCTGTGATCCAGTTGCTCAAATGTTACGCGTTGTTTTTCCTTATCGCTCTCTTCCTCTATCTGTACTGTGAACATCAGATTCTCCAAGCCCTCCATCCTCATTATATATCCCAGAAACTTCAGTTGTCTTTTCTTGATGTTAAGAATAAGTTTTTTTTTTGTTTGTTTCCGTTCTCTCCAAAATCTCGTCGTTACGCACATGCTCGGTACGTGTTATCCTAATCATCCTTCTGTAGACCCACATTTCGGTTGCATCATGTCTTTCCTCCATATTTTACGAGATTGTCCAGCTTTTTCGCTTCCATATTCAAAGACAGGCATCACATAACAATCCAAGTACTCTCTTCTTCATTTCCAGACCCGACCAAATTATTGAACTCCTAGTTATTCCCCCATCGCTTTAATCCCTTTGGCTATTTTCTTGTTTTCAAGAACCAATATTTTAGTTCACAAGCTGCTGTCCTTTGTTGAAACGATTGAGCCTAGAAACAGGATCTGTAACTCTTACGGTTTTATTTAATGCCTGTCTGACGCTACCATTGTGACTGCTGTTACATTTGATCACTTTCAGTACTGCATCCCGATTCTAAGTTTTCCTTTTGGTCAATTGTTGATTTGTTAAAAGTTATTGCTGAAGAAAGTCTGAAAAGCTTTAGAAAATAATGTAAAGCTTGGTTTGATGTTTCAAATAGGCATTTGACAGAGATTGACATGTTGAACTTCATCAAAATTTAAAAGGCTTTATTATTTCTAGGCGAAGTATTGATCTGATTAAATCGTGAAATGTATGTAACTTGAACGTCCAATCTTGTAGAAATTTATTATATTAATGCAGGTGTACCTTAAACCAGGATCCTCGGAGCTAACTCTTTTTTCTAATTTGCTTTAACGACCGCCACAATATCAGCAGTTCTCGGTTTATATGCTGATGACGCAACTATTTACTTAAATGGTCATTCTGATAGGTTCAACAAAATCGAATTGTAAGCTGATATCAAAAATTACATTTAATCGTTTGTTGAACAGCTCCAGAAAATAACTTGTAAATTTGAACGTCTTCAAAATGAAACATCTCACATTTAATCTATTTTGAGAACCTTGTTAACGTTTAATTAGTATGGTTAATACACACCTCCAGGAGAGTGACTCATTACATGTTCTCCGGCAATCAGATTCCGCTCACATGAAGTGGAAAGATCATATTGAATCCATTTCTAGATCAATTGCAACGAAAGCTGGTTCATTGTGTTATGCCCTACAATCTTTCTCTCCAGAATCTACCTTACGCTTTTATAAGTCTAACATTCGTTCATATATTGAATATGGCAGTCACAGACGGCTTGGTGCTTCTGCTAGGCATGTAGAGATCCTTGGTTAAATACAATAACAAATCTGTAATATCTGATCTGGCATCTGAGTATCAGTCACTTTCCCACCGCCGTATCGTAGATTCCATGCGTCTTTTCTATTAATATTTTCACGGTAATTGTATTATCACTTTACGGTTGATCTTACTTGATGCAGCCGTAAGTTTGTTGCTAAGAGTTTCTTCTCTCGTACGTCTCGCTCGTGGAACTCTCCTCCTGCTTACATTATTCAGTCAAATTTGATGATCTAAATTATATATACACTGTCAATCGTTACTTGTTGTGCCTTTTTATGCCAGCATTTTTGCAGACCCGAAATTGAAAGATTATATTGAATCAAATTCTCTGCTGCTAGAAAAATGGCGTACGAAAAAGGGAGGCACAAAAATCGCCAGAAAATAGTTTCGTTTTGGAAATGTTAAAATTAACAGGTCATTTCCAGGACTAGTTAACAGATCGTTGTTTCCATTTTTTATTGGCTGCCAATGTAACCTTACTGAGCCAAACAGACTCACTTTTAAGCCATAGGTAAGTAGCTTTAAAAAGTGTTGTGTCATTACCACGAGAAGGCCGTTGATGATAATAAGGATCAATGTAGGTCCAAGCATATAGCTCTGTGTACACCTGCACTTATGTAAAAAGATCTAGAAGTGTGATCGTTCAATACAATTATTTATTTATTGATTTGTGAATCAGTTAAAAAATTTGATCATAAATACGATAATCTTACAATTTGTGAAAACGACTATTTCCATCTCAGATTTCTTCGATGTGAAAGCGTGGTCTATAAAGTCGTAGCAACGGGAATAAACAGGGTAGAAACAAGAATCATAGGAGGCAATGAAGGTCATATATTTGTTAAATGCTAAGTGAATTTTCTCAAAATTCTCTTGTAAGTACACATTATTCTTTGTCGACTGAAAAATGCCAAGTTAAAAAATACCCACATCGTCAAATAAAACTCGCGGTACCATCTTCATACCTAATCGATTTCCATTTTCTTTATTTGTATCTTTTCCACCTTTGGGTAATCATTCAAACAGTTAAGTGCCAACGTAATACACACTTGGACGATCGTGTGCCGAAAGAGACAAAATCTGACCGGACAGGGATTTTCCCGCAGTAGGTTGCCATTGCTTTCCGCAGTTGACTGGTTGCCAACCAATCTGTCCTGCTATTTAACTCATACCTAGCGGGAAAAGCGACGGATTCATACCTTTCACAATGTTATTTGCGCATAAATGAATACAATGAATTCAACTGGAATTCTAACTCGTTCCGAACCGATATCCACTGCATCACAATGCACATCCGGATAAAAAATGACCTTAACTGAATGACAAAATATAAAAATGCATTAACTGAATTTTGTTATCAAGATCTCAGATTAAGGATTAGTTTCAGGTCCAGTTAGTGTTATAAAACCTTCTGGCTTTAGATTCAAATATTTTTTTTTTTTACTTTTCATCTGATTCGGTACCTTTATCAGTTGTTAATTTAGCTGCAAGAAAAAATAAGCATAGTTTTTTTTTTAGATAAAATTGAGCAGGCCGAAACATCTGAGTTGTTTCTGTTGCTTTCTATCAGTTTTGCCTGTTGATCATTTGTCTTTTACAATTACATTTTGAACAGCATTAGGTTTTCCCACAAACTGATATTTATCATCTTCAACCCGTTTGTCATTTTCAATCGTACTTTTATAGAGGTTGTCTATTTAGAACATGCTGTTTTACTCTGTGAATTATATCTATAAATCTTTCTCAAACGCCCAATAATGTTCCAAGCCTGTCAAGTAAATTTTACCATAAATAATATGCCAGTCCATGCTTCTAAATTAAAAGGATCCTTGCTACAAACAAGATGGTTGTGTTTTAACAATCGTTGATAACAAATATTTACACAGTTTCCTTACAACATGTCTTTTCTCCACGAACCCTTTGTTCGCCACTCCTGTTATCGACACAGTGTTTGGCCACGTTTTCTATGGTCTATTTATATCTGAAAATACATTTTAGCTAAAGTGTACTTCAGAGGTAAGCCCTCTAATATATATTGATTGTTAAAAAAGAAGCGTTATTTCTAGCAATTTCTGATGTTCAATTAGTTTAAGATATTTGTCGTATTTTTAGATGACCTCAGTGAGTAAGGTTGTCATGAAATCTTCTTAATGAATATTTAAATGTAAAAGAGAAGGCATATGTTAACACTGTATTAGTCAGAGACTAAAAAGCCTGATTAATTTTATTGATTACAACCGCTTCGATTTCGTGTTATAGTCTCCTAATATGGATGAGTTTTCTGCTGCTCGCAGAGAGAAATAAGTAAAGATAGTTTAGCATGGCGTCGCGAATCTCATCACAGAAGATCACCATAGATTATGAAATAATCCTATGTAAATGTTGATAAATCTGATCATAATTCATTTGCATTAAACCTCAGTTCTGGCTGTTTATATAACGACTGATATCAAAATTAGGATTCATTAAAACAAATATGTTATTATTATCATTTATTTTCATCATTACATACCAAGTGTAACTGTGGAATGTGACGATGGACAATTACTTTCTCTAATAGCTAGTTTTTCTAATTCTTTTCAAAGGAGAGTAGCGATGACATCCTGATTATATTTCACTGTTTATTTTATTAAAAAAATACTACATATCTTATATCTTGTCATTTGCTATATCCATTCAGAACATAGTCTGTCATATCTATAAATATCTTTATCTCTTTTAGTAACTTTTACTGTTTTTCCTTGCACTAATAAAGAAAAATGCATTATCGTTGCTAATTATTACCGATTAGGCAATGCACTTTAAAGTATGTCTTTTTATAGAAGTGTCCGTTAGCTTGAGTCATAATTTTCGATATCCTTCTATCAAATTTATTATTCAAAACAAAAAATAAATTACCATTGCACTTTACATGATTATATATCCAGCATTAGTTTCATATAAATTTTGCCACATCGATAAGTTTCGATTATAATTCCGCAGGTTCAATGTAAAAGACACTTGAATCTTGTTTTTATTAGAGATAGATAATAACAAGAAAGCATCTTGCTGCGGTCAAAAAAGCTAATTATTTGTTAGTACAAGTTGATACGAATAAACCCGGTGAGGAAGTGCTGGACGACTGAGTTCAAGTATTTTTTTTTTATCCCCGCTCTAAGTACTTGATGCGTTCTCGGGTTGTCTTGAGGAAATCATTCTCTTGTTGATGAGCGCAAAAAGATTTCCGACAAAAATTTGTACACGTTGCATCTACAAATGTGCATTTACTGTTTCACCGCATTTTAAGACATCTAAATGAATAACATTCCGACAATTGCATGCACACTACTAAATTTGTCAGCTTTTGCGTTTGGTTCAAAAGATTTTTTCTTGTCAATCGAATAGCTTTTGCACTGAATGTTGTATCTTAGTGTATTTCTTTCTTATATGTATGCTCTGTCGTTAGAAGGAAACATTTCTCATTATTATTGCTTTTCGAAATTACTGATGACAAAATCTGATAACCGATGTTGAAGACATTTTCAGTGAATTATTCATATTATTAATCTTTTTTATGTGCTGTATTCTTTAAAGTCGCGGACGATCACTGATCTTAACAATTTCATCTCTCTAAATAGCTCTTACTTATTCACCATCACTTTTTGTGTTTATTCTGTCAACTATTCCCTTATTTTATTTAATGGCACCGATTATCTGGCCCTCAGTATGTCCTTCAAAATTTCCGTTCTGTAAGTTTTATTCCTTTATTATAAACCTATTAAGTTTTTATGAGCTGGTACGTTTAAAGTCATTTGAAAGCGCAGATATTAAGTTCTATAACATCATCATATATGCCAGGAAACTCTACCATTCTGATTATAAGTATCAGTTTCTCAGATAAAAAAAGTAGAAAGGGATGAAAGACAAGGATTTATTTTCTCACCAGACTTATTTAACCTACACAGCGATCTGGTAATCTAACTGTTATTCCTACGATAATTTATTATTGAAGGTAACAACCTTCAGTTAAGTGCCATACGTGATGGATGCATGGGCGATCATGTCTCGAAAAAAATTTTTCCGCGGTAGGTTTTCTTTGATTTCTGCAGTAAACTCGTTGCCAACCGAGGTTATAGAAACCAAACTGTCCTGCTATTTAACCTGTAAGTGGACAGAGAGTTAAAGGATTAATTCCTTTCCCAATAGTATTTCTGCGAAAGTAAATGGAATGAATTCAACTGGAATTCAAACTCGACTCTCTGTTTTCCCGTTCCTAACTAATATGTACGGCACGACAACACACATCATAACATACACTGAAGGAAAGCTACAAAATCTTCTGTAGAAGTCAGTGAAAAGAAGCGGGAATAAAGAACTAAATGTCAGCTAAAATAATATAGAATGCATGGCTGTTAGTAAAGGAATAGGTCCAAAATGCAAATTTCAAATCGGAGGCAACAAATCTTTCTTCCGGTTTCTTACCTTCTCATCAAATTTGATCGGTATTTAAAATGTAATGTCACTCTTCATCTGTCTGTTTAATTTTTATTGTTCTCTCTTGAAAATAATGTTTTTTTCTCTCATATTCATTCAGCGTTAATAACTATATTGTTATAGTGGGTGAAATGACGAGCCTCATAGCATTCGTCAGCGAAACTGATTTTCTACTGTAAGGAAACAAAAAGAAACAATAATTATGGTTTCATTTTAAAACCGACGACAACTTATATAAATAAAGTTGTGACTATTCAAATGATGTCCCCCTGAATTTTAATCTACTTCTGTTCCACATGTGCTTAAATTTAGTTATTTTCTTAAAAAATCAATGTTTGAAATTCATGCCCTAAAATGAATTATTGCCCTTCTCCGCACTAAACCTGCAAAGCGGTATACTTTATAAGGAACAAAGCAAGTTTCAGTTGTGCATAATTAAATAAGGAAATGTCGGGTGCTATTATATGTAAAACATAAAAGGTTTTCTATTTTAATGTAGATATTCACTGTGGACTATTTTGCTTTTGAAGTTTTTTAGAATGATGGAAGGAAGAATGTCAGTAGTCAACAGTTAAGTTAAGGTAATTATAACAGTTCAGTTAATTAAGTTAATTGCTAGAACGGATGCACAAGGTGCATCCGTTAATTGCTAGAACGGATGCACAAGGTGCATAATTATTATCTGCGCAGAAAAGGAATTTAGCAAGCCGAGGTCAAAGTCCATTGCATTCCCATTGGCACGATACTTTTGGGAAAAACGTCAATCTTATTACTCGCTCTCAATGAAGTTTAGATTCCTCCGTCTTCTAAATTCGGGAGAAGCAAATGGTAACTATCAACTACATTTTTAAAACGTAACGGAAATACGCAGTTAATTAACAAATAAAAGAAAAAAGGAATTATAGGGGATAAATGGTTGCCTACGTCCGTGTGATATATAAAATTTCAAAATAAATTACTGATATAATTTGGTTTTCGTGTATGCTATATTTAGCATTCAGTCAATCAGTGAGAAACGCTCTGGTGATCATGACTTTTTCGATCCATGAATGATTAAGCAGAATGATTTCTCGTAGTAACTTGCCATTTCTTTTTGTGGTAGACTGGTTGCCAACTAAGGCTAGAAGCTAATCTTCTCTGGTATTAAACCTATAGCTGGAAGGAGATTCATACATTTCCCAAGAGTATTTGCGCTTAAGATAATGCAATAAATTCAAATGGAATTCGAAATCGGCTGATTTCTATTTTCGAGCCGATAACCATTGCATCACAACACACATCCTTTTAACCTTCAGTCAGTCAGTTAAGTGCCATACGTGATACATGCTTTGGCGATCATGTCTCAAAAGAAACATGACTGACTGCGCAGAAGACAATCTCGCAGGAGGTTGCCATTACTTTCTGCGGTAGACTGGTTGTCAGCCAAGACTATAGAACGCAATCTCTCCTGTTATTTAACCGATAACTAAAGGGAAGAAACGGATTAATACATTTCCCAAATGTATTTGTGCGTAAGTGAATGCAAGGAATTCAACTGGCATTCAAACTCGGCTCTCTGATCTCTCATTCCGAGTCGATATTCACTGCACCACAAAACGCATTCTATGCCCGTAAAATGTCGTTTTACAAACTTTTCAGCATGTAAAGAAGAAAATAAAAGGGAGAAACTGACATATGCCCATGTTTGATTTAATAAAGGGATTGGCAAAATTCCGATACAATTAGCGAAGGTAATAATGAACTCGGCACTACAGTATCTGAAATATTCTGAATGTAAAAACTAAGATGAGGATACAATTTGGAATAATGTATCATCTTGCATATTTCAACATTTTAAATTTAATCTCAATTTTCTAAGTTTCGTGTGTCCTTCTTAACAAAATGTACATTATTACATGTAAATGAAATAACGTACCTCATACTAAATGAACTAAGTAACCACCTTCATTTGGTGAAATGATTATAAAAACAGAAATTTATAAAAATGCTTTCTTCAGTATCAAATGTAAAAGACGTTTATTTCCTTTTATATTTACTATTAAAATTTGCAGTATGATCTGTGTTCTGTTTAATATGGATGTTATATAGAAGGTTGAAAAAGTCACTCTGAACTTACATTTTTTATTAACAGACATGTTTTATTATAAGATACAAAAGGAAAAGAGATGAATAAAAATTATAAACAATGTTGAAAGTGACGCCCGTTATATTTACTACAGACTCAGTTGCTTTCAGTTCATGTACCGGCATTATCATCGCATCTAAGTCTCATCCTTTTTCCGTTGAAATAACCTCTTCTACAGTTTATTTTCTCGAACTTTCAGCCTGTAGGACTCCCTCCTCCCCTTTATTTGCTTTTCTCATAGCTATAAACCTCAAAAGTTTAAATGGTACATCAATTGCTATCTATCTCCCTGAATTCCATCTTTTTATCCTTTCTTCATCATCATTTTCTTATCTTTTTGCCTCTCTAGTGCCCCTGCACACGAGATGCGGCACTGATTTGTGTCGGGTGATATGATTTAAAATAAATAAAAACAAAGAAAATGTTACTTTTTTCTGAAAGCTTTATGATCAGTTGCAATATCAAAATTTAGCTGCTGTGCTAAATTTCGTAATGATTTCCTTAACAGTATATCCAACAGATTCACCACTGATAGCATTGGTGCACTTTCCACAGCGTTTGGCACCGTCTACTGATCCTGTTTCCCGACATTTATCAACAAGGCTACGAACTTTATTCTGATGGACAAGAGACGAATCTGAAGATTTATCAACAAAAATCTGTTGAAATCATATCTTTATCGACTACTTTCTCGATGTGCGTTTTCGATTCAAAAGACATGTTCTTCAGTTGCTAAAACCAGATTGGGGCGAATTCTGAAATATAAAAAGTATTAGAAAAGTTCACTGTAATTTTTCGAACATATTCTACAAAGATGTTTTTTCAAACAATTTTTACCCTTTTACGATCGTAAAAGTTTGTAAGATGGAAATATCGAACCCAATCCTGCATGAATGTAATAAAAGTTATTAAAAAACAAACTTAAAAGCTTAATTGATTTCTATGGGTTTTTTTTTTGTTTTTTTTTTGTTTCCTATGTTCGTTGATCATGAAGGGGAAATATTACAAATGTTAATAAAATCGCTTCCACCACATGCAACAAGCATAATTCAAGTATAGTCAGTTCATGAATGCCCCTGGATAAAGGTAATGTAATGATTGCAGATTATTGTAAACTTAGTACTACTTTGTGTAGCTTCCGCAAACTCAGAACAAAAAACTAACCATTAAATTCTAATATATGTCTCTATTGATAAAATAAGGTATTGTAACTATTTGCATTGTCCTCATCTTTGTTGCCATATTCATCTTTAATATTTGTCTATATTTCTGAGATGAGCTATTTTAATTATTTACACTATTTACATTGTTCGGAGTGTTGTCCTCATCTTTGTTGCTATATTCATCTTTAATATTTGTCTATATTTCTGAGATGAGGTATTGTCATTATGTACACTATTTACATTGTTCGGAGTGTTGTCCTCATTTTTCTTGGCATATTCATCTTCTATATTTGTCTATATTTCTGAGATCAGTTATTGCAATTATTTACATTGCTCAGGCTGGTGGGCTCAAGTATATATGGCCTAGTGGATAACAACGTTAGGTGTATCCAGTGACATGGACCAAAATTTTGTAAGTTCAATACCTTGCTATATCAGAGGAAAACAAAACAAAAACATAGAGAGTTAAGGGAAAATAACTGAAACTGATCTGGAAGATAAATCCCTCATAAAACTAGAACAATTTAACACCGTGAGTAAAATAAGATTTTCACTTCGAAATTTCAATTCTCCCGGAGAAGGTCGGAACGCTAAACGATCAAAGCCTCGTTAATATGGCAAGAAAGATTAGGACAATACTGTAAATTAAATTTTAGCATTCGTTCAAACCATTCTACATCTAATTCAATCTGTTTTTTCTAGAATCGGCTTACATTCTCAGCTGATATGATGTCGAAAAACTTTATTCGATTGCTAGGTAAGCTGCTAAGAAAGTCGTTTCACAGTCTCGACCAGACATTTTTCTCTCCATAATATATCCTATGTCTACTATTCGTCCAGGCTTAGTGCCCCCATATTCACCATGATCCATTGATAAGATGTAAAAACGAATCAGCAATGATATTGGTCTTGATCTGGTCGTTCGGTTTCAGTCATTTTCCCACCACCGTAAGTTGGAATCTCTCTGCCTTTTTTTATAAATACTTTCCAGCCATTTTTAATTTGCACAAAATTAAATGCAATCTACTGTACTCCTGGTTGTACTTTTCTCTTTCTCACGACTTTTTTTGTTTACTAGTAAAGTTTTTGTTCATAATTATTCCACCCCTCTAACGCCTTTTGTCTTAGTGGCTTTACTACCTTGCTTAGGGCGATATGGATAAACAAAAACTCTTTATTTAATGCGCGGTTATAATCATGTGTAGAGATTGTCAGTTATGTACCATTGGGCGAGCATGTCTCTCTTGGCCCTTGACTGACTAGGCAGAATAATTTATAGTTGCCATTTCTAATTACAAACCAAATCTACAGAAATCAATATGTCTAACTATTTTACTACACAACTGGATTAAGAAGAGATTATTCATGCCTTTCCCACGGAAATTTGCTCTTAAGTAACGAATTCATTGGGGATTTGAACTCGGCTCTCCAATTTCTTATTACGAGCCGATATCCATTGCACCAAAATTGCACATATCGTGTTCTTTTTAGAAATCCTCATTTATTGTTTCTTTCTGTGTTAGCCAGCTGAGAAAAGAATTTTCGTAATTGTGACACTGATTCAGGTGTTTTTTATAGAATACCTGTTTACAACAGTTGTTCGTATTACATTAAAGATTTGTGAAATTGATTATTATTCTCATAGGAATCAGGTTTTTTTCACTCCGTGCAAAAGAGAAATGGACTGATAAAAAAATCAATTTTCATCGCTATAAGAAACGTATTAAAACAAGAATTTTCGATCTGGAAATTGCGACAAATTACATCCTGTATTAAAACCAAGCCAAAAAGAACAGAAAAACTTTTAGAAATCTCACTTGATGTCAGCATCGTAAGAATAATTTCTTTTATTATCCAATATCATTATTACCACCTGAGGGTTAATAGAAACGTTTCTAGTCTCGTTCGGACTAATTGAATTATTCGAAATCAATAAGTCGATAGAGATATTTATAGTTACAAACACGTTTCCATTACTACACTTATTTAATAGATAGGAAACGTGTATGTGAAAAATACAGTAAAGAATCGCTTGTTAAATGTCTTGCATCTCTAGCAATAGCACACCACTACTATAAAATATACATAAAAAGTACGTTGGAATTGCTCTGATCTCTGATGCAGTTTCATGTAATTGCATTAGCAAAAATTGTCTAGGCTTAGCAACCTAAGGGAATTAATACAGACGGGAATATCTTAATGCAATATCGTTTATATTTGTTTTTTTAACACAAGTTCGAAGGTCAAAGCTAATTTTCCCTTGTAAAGCACACGGGCATAATGAACACGGATTTTATGACAGGGAACATAATTCCCTTCCTCGTGTTATTGTCTTTGAATCACAAAAGTCGCTCCACTGATCTACATCTAAAACCATCTATGTCGGAGATGTTTAGTGGTTACTTTTCAATCCATTTGTTTACCGATAAAGCAGACACAAAATAGAGAAATTTGTTAAAATGCGCTTAAGTGTGGTCATCCTGAACTTCTTAATTCCGTTCTTGGTTGCTGGAATGACTGGCAATGTTTTGTGGTGACTTTCTCTTACGAAAGCTGACGTATGCAGAAGATTCTTTTACTAGCCTTAACGATACGTTATTAAAAAAGAACGTTTTTGTATCTGTATGAATAGGTTGTCTGTTATGATGTAATGGGTATCCGCTCAGAATTTAAAATTAGAGAGTCGAGTTCGAGTTTTGGTTAATTTTTTTTAAGAAAATACAGAAGCTCACAAGAAAATCCGATTTTCCCATTAACTAACCCAAAAGAAGTTAATATGCTGTTAAGCAAGCCAAATAAAGCTTTACTAACGTTTCTAGGAGATAATGCAGTTTTCTTTCTGTATTTGCTATTAACACAGTGTCGCGCTGTGAAAATGAAACATAAATCAACAAAATAACATAAGAGAATAAACAAAAAACAGTAAATGTGAAAATAATCATTTATCTCACGATAAAAACATATATTCGATTCTGTAATCTTGAAACGACTTCCAAGATGTCAAATTCACAAGTCAGTAAACAAAAATACTTGCACGTCTCTGAGAAATACTTCTTTTGCTATTTCATGAAAGAAGTGTAAGCATAGGATATGTTCAGATTTATTCAAGCTCCCCAGCGAAGCTATATTAATGAAGCTGAGATATTATCATGATGGAATATTGGTGAGAACGATAACAAAGACATCAATCAGTTGATTACCATACGTGATATATGCTTGGGCGATCATGTCTCTCTCGATATATGACTGACTAGTTAGAAATTTTTTCCCACGGTAGGTTGCTATTACTTTCTGTGATTTCTATAGCCTTGATTTTGCCACTCAAGGCTATAGAAGACAATTTGTCTTGATATCGGATCCATAGCTGAAGAGAAGGTATTTGTGTATAAGTGAACGAAACTAATTCGACTGAAATTCGAACTCCGCATTCCAAATTCTCATTCCGAACTCATATTCATTACAACAAGAGGCGACACTGTGTTAATAACAGACACAGAAAGAAAACTATATTATCTCCTACGAAAGTTATAAAAGCTTTGGTTTGGCTTGTTTAACGGTATATCAACTCTTTATGGGTCATTTAACGCAAAAATTGTGTTTTCTTGTGAGTTCTGTATTTTCTTTTTTCCCTAAATTCTATTGCAAAAATATTTTTATTACTATGAAAATTTATTGTTAGTAAATATTTTGAATTTATTTTAATATTTTCATGTTTTGGGATAAACTATTTGACTTAGGTGGGGCACCCTCATAGGTGCTCTCAGGGTGAACATTGGAGAAACATTAGTTCAGATGTGGTTCCACGCTCCTAATAACTTTTGATCAGATGGCTAAAGAAATACAAATTAAAGACGTCAACAACAAAATGTACAGAACTTTAAATATCTTCGAAATTTCTTAACAGAGGATGGAAAATGTGACATAAAAATGTGAACAGTCATTAGAAAAAGTACTAGAAAAACTCATGTTTTCTAGAAAAAAAGGTGCAATACTTTTATGTAATACCAATCATTATATATGACAGTAAATTTTAAACAATATTCGCACAGATGTAAAGTAGATTTGATCAAACATGATTCTATAGAAGGATGCTGAGAATGCCATGGAGAATAGCATGTGAGCAACGAAAAACTTGAAGGAATAAGGAAAACAAAAAGAGAAATCATAAAGAGAAAGGTTAGATGGGAAAAATTAACACTCGCAGGACATATTTAAGACAAGAGAGATAGAGAAGCAGCGAATTTTCTGTTTGACAAGTTTTGCGAAATAATGTCAGAACGGGAGGAAGTAGAGACCCTGAGAAAGCAAAAAAAGGAGCAACAAAATATAGGAGTTAATGAGAGCCGCTATGGCTAAATAAAGAACTAGGCTTTATTAGTAAATGTATTAATATGGTTTCTCGTGACAGGACATAGATAGATAGATAGATAGATAGATAGATAGATAGATAGATAGATAGATAGATATTAGTTTTAATCATGAATAATTTTTAACCGATTTTAATGATACCATAACTACTTACCATATGTGAGTCTTGAACAGTTTATAGCATACAACAGATTGAACTTACGTTACAAAATCAGACTATGATTTACCAATAATAAACCATTAAAGATCTATAAAGTTCCCAAACATGTACAGCCTTATACATTTTTAATGTGGTCGACACAATAAGTTAAGTCAATTGTCATCATAGGGTTCTACGTAAAATGTCTTAGAATCTGTAGCACCCAATCCCTATCAGAGGAAAAAAAACTACATTGCAAACACTCAATGTTCTACAAAATCCACAAAAGAAAAGTAAGAATAATCCCAAGAACCTTTAGTATAGTAGCGTCATTTCAGCACCCTCTATGAGAAAAGAAGTTCGGCGTTCGCGCCAGAACCACTAATATGAACATTTCAGTGTGTTTGTGTGTCAGTCTGAGAACATTGCAGAAGAAACGGCAAGTGTTGGCTGGTATAGGTTGTTTTTAATGATCACTCGTGATGGCGATGTCATGCCTCCATTCATCTACCCAAATGCCCCAAACTCAGCAAGAAGACCTACATGAAGTTCCTTCGTTAAGTAGTGCTGTCCTGCGTTACGGGAGTGGCTGCTAGAAAACACGTTTTTCAACCATAGGACACATGTATGAGTTCTCAGTTACGGCAGTTTCTACTACCACATCCCCTTTTATATCTGGTCACATAGCTCCCTAGACTTCAACCCTTCTTTTTTTTAATCGTGTCACCCCAAGCAAGGCATTCCACTGCCACTATAGCGCAGGGGATTATATAGAGGGATTGGGTATGAGAAATGTCAGAAGGAGGGAGATAGACGACTTAGGATGTACATAGGGAGAGAGATGGAGAGAGTGGGCGTGAGTTAGTGTGTTAGGAGGTGTCTATTTTGATTGTTATGTGCAGGGCGCAGTCGAGCAAGAGAGAAAAAACCTCCCTGTCACACCAAGTTGATCTGAAGGCAAGAATTATGGCAGCATTCAACAACTTAAAACTTCCAAAAGAGTTGCAGAATATTTCGATCTCTTTTGGAGACAAATGGTGATTATATTGAATAAAGTTACATTTTCGTATTTCAAGCTAATTTTGTGTAATTTTGATAAATCTATGTTTTAGAATGAGATATCAGCGCTATTTTTATTTTTGCATAATTTGGCCGACAATCTATCCATCGCACACTGTATAAGTATTTAAACGTCTTTTGTTCTGTTTTACTCAAACTTCGTCGTTGTTAAGTTCATGTTTTCTCTGAATGTTTCTCTGGAACAACACTTTTTTTCGTCTCTTCCACTTCTCTGAGGAGATGCTACAGCATTACAAATATAAATTTTCAGCTTTAACCTATTTTATTGTAAAAGTAACGCTATTCTTAAAAGAATGCGTATTTTCTATTTTAATGAAATTCCTATTAGTATTCGTTACAGGTATTTTTTCAAAAAATGTTTTTACGCCTTTCTCATATAAGCCTTCTTATCAATGAGGAGTGTAAATTGGTTAAACAGATTAAAGCACTGCTGTTATTAGGTTTGAGATTAAATTACGGTTAATCAAAACGAATAATGGAAAAGGTTCTAAAAAGATATGTGATTAGATTAAAAGATAACAAAAAGCAAAAATTCGAACGAGAAAGGTTTTAGAAAAAAATGTTTCAAGAAAATTATTCAAAATAAAAAATTCACTGAAAAAGAAAATTAACTGAAAAAGAAAAAATCAGGGTACAAACACAACCGAAAACACGAAAAAAATAACTTCGAAATAGTGAATCATACAGAAAAAAAGAATAATTTTGGAAGGAAGGAAGGAAGGAAGGAAAAGGAAAACGAGTAGAAAGACAAAAGACGTCTGATATAATTAAGCCAGACGTGCAAGAAATCTGTCGCTTTAAATACTATCTTTTAAGACCATGTTTCCTACTTTTATTTCTTCTTCTACTTCCGTGACTGCTTGCAGCTAATAATAAATACAGCCATTAAATCACCGACCGGTTTCGCTTAATAAGCGCCTTGGCATTTGCAGTTGGTTCATTCAGCATCAAATATCCTCATCGTTTGGCTCTGCAAAATTTCATTAGTGATGTTGTTTTAAGGTTTCTGCAACCGGTTGGCAATGCATGCTATGCATGCGCATCTAACATTGTGCATTTACACAATTCTCTAGTCGTTATCTGTAAATATCAGAGTCATAATAATTGCAAATAATTACCATTGTACGTGCGCCAATGCTTTACTGTCCTGATAGCTTCTGGCCATTAATCCTGTAGGCATAGGCAGATTTTCGCCTGTGTGTACATGAAGTTCCTAAAGGATTATTTGTCGTTTTTTCATCTTCTTAAATGGCGTGGATGATCATAGCTCTCCACGGTGTGCATTCTTCTTTAGCTTTAATTAAATTTCGGCATTTTACTATATACTTGATTGTCCTTGTTTTGTGAGTTATCTACTCACAAGTAGGTTATTTAAGTAGGTTATTTAATGTTTTCTTCTGAATCATTTTCCTTCACAATGGCATGTGACTGTTAAATTTTCCAATATATCTTTTCTTGTGTTTCACAGTAATTTCAATGTTTTTTTTATTATAAGTATCAGTTACTTTGTTATTCAGCCTTGACTTAAAACATCCCCGTTTTTTATAACTCCTGTCCATAGAATTTTCTACAGCGTCCAGTAAACCCAAACTTCTTTCATACCGCCTTTTCTCATCTTTGAAGTGGTTATCAAGCACTCGATGCCATATGGGAGATAATCCTGGGTATAAAGATAATACTGTCAGTAATAATTCTAATCAAAAGGTTTTGATAAACGTGCAACCATTTCTTATTTGCTGTTGTACCCAGGTCCATCCTGATCCCGGGTAGTAGCACCTGTTAGGGTTCCAACGATGGGCAACACCTATGAATGTATAGAAATATATTATTATAGTGATAACATCAACAAATATGTTTATAGCAACAATAACAACGATATGTTTTTGTCATACTGCTTATATACAACACGTTAGAATTTCCCTTCTCTGATTCCATGCGCCTATGGCTTAGGGGGGTAGCGACTCCGACTGACACCAAATCGGTCAAGTTTCGATCCCGGCCAGAAGCAACTGGAAGTGCCTAGCTACATTAATGAGCGGTGATACAGTGAAACATGCATGTATATGTGGATGATATGTTTACAAGGTGTCCATAAAGCTCGTTCGCACTTTAAAAAATTACAACTTTAAAGTGCGCACGAACTTTTATATATATATTTATATATATATATATATATATATATATATATATATATATAATTAAGTAATGAATTAGAGCACTCTGACTACTGGCGTATGATACATCATACGCTAAAAGTCTGCCTCCTTCTACCGAGCGCCCATAGCTCAGAGATAGAATCGCCGACTGACGCCAATCCGAACGGGTTTCAACCTGGGTTAAAAGCAGTCGGATCTCCAACCGTACTGATGAGCTGTGATACAGCGAATCAGATCTGTCTGCGGATGACTATATATATATATATATATATATATTAATAGCAAGAGATAATTTTGTATGACATTACTAATACTTACAAAAAATTATATTTCGGCAAAAAAAGTCCCATAAGAAGTTGCTATTCTGTTAAACAAATCAAATTGTTCGCCATGTATTCCATTGTGAAATCACAATAAGAGCATATTCTTATTACTTCAAAGCTCCAAAGAAAATTAAATTTCGTCGTTAAATGACCCATAGAGTGTTGATATGCCGTTAAACAAATAACTCAATCAGTCGTGCAGATTGTAAAAGCAGAATAACAGCTTATTGATATGCCTTTAAGCAAACAAAGAAACAAAACGTATACAACATGATAAATGATAAGTAAATTTGTTGCCTCCAAATGATAAATCCCAAGTTAAATACAGAAAAATAACCATTAATTTTAAAATTATGATCGAAGATTAAAAAAGAAACTTAATAAGTATCTTAAAATTTAACTTTTTGTAATCGTATTCAACAAAAACTAGAAGAGATATATAAAACATTGAATTCAGTTTGTAAAATTTATTTTCAAAAGTCATTGCTTATCTACGTATATATCGACATATCGACCACTCTCTCTTCCTCTCTCTCTCTCTCTCTCTCTCTATATATATATATATATATATATATATATGTACATATATATTTAGAATTTATAGCATAAATATATTATAATATCACTACAAAAGTATCCATTTTGTTTCGACATTATCTGTGTTTTATCAAGTGATTAAGTTTATTTCAAGTTGGAGAGTTTTAAAAGGTTCAAAACTAGCCAAAACTTTTGTAGTGATATTATAAGATATCTATGTTAAAAATTCTAAATAAATATTATTCGCTTTACTTTGTAATAAACACTTTTATTTGAGAATAGTTTTTCTGTCGATACAGAATATTATTCCATCCATACCTACCCTACCCGCACACACACACACGCACACACACACACACACACACACACACACACACACACACACACACATATATATATATATATATATATACACAACTGCAGAATTATTTGGACGATATATATATATATATATATATATATATATATATCGTTGAAAGAATTCTGCATTTGTGATGTCATCACGATATATTGTTTTATTTATAAAAGTGCTCAAAAGAGGGTATATATATATATATATTCTTAATGTTAGTGCTTTTATCAATGAAACAATACATCTTATCGTGACGACTTCGCAAATTCGGAAATGCTTCAACGATCACTGTCAGGCTATCTGCTAAACAACGTAAAGAAAAGGCGAAGGCTAAGAATGTCCCACAACTCCTCTAACCACCATGCAGTGACGGCCATGATTAAAGAGGTGCCGAACGTGAGTGGCATAAGAAGCGTTTTAATGAAATGATGTCGAACATTCAATCATGACATTGCAAACTTAAAACAGCGATGAAAACAGTAGAAAAAAACTCAATAGCTCGTCATCAGTGAAATATTGCATCTAGGTACGCAAAAGTTTGCGGGACGTCGTAAGACATCCAGAACTTTATCAAATATTATACAGAGAAAAAGATATCGAACCTATTATCGGACAAATTAAGACACTACGACTTACAGGTCGATTTATTGAGTCAAAAATAGTTTAGTTAATTAGGATGATTCTTTAAAAAACCAAGTCTAGTTAAATTTTATTCCATAATATTTTCATAAGTATCTACAAGGACTTTTTGCCATTTATCAAACAAAACTTCGATGCCTTTAGAGCAAAATTCCGCAGGCTTTGATGGGGTACAAGCTTTTGATGAACTTATGAAACTGTATGCAATCTAGAGGAAAGCCGCATGTTTCCCACTGACAAAAGCAAGGAACATTTAGACCAATCCATTATGAACACATTTCAGTTGCTGAACGTATAACTGTGCATTTAATATTTCTTTGTATTATAAGAATTCTCCAAGAATAAATCCAAAATAGACCTTCCACGCGCAGATCATTAGCTTTTTTCCATAGCTGCAAATAAATTTAGTCTTTTTATTGCCTCTCCTAAACTCTGTTCTGCCATTTATTAATACAAGCTCTTTAGGTAGGTTATACATTGCTAGAACCTGATTCTTTTGCTTTTAAAATGTCATGTGAGTATCAAATCTTTCAAAACCTGTGCTCTACATATTTCAACTGATGTTAAGAATAAGTGTCCTTTTTGTTTCCATTTTCCTCATATCAGAAATATTACTAATACGTTGGTGTAAGTTTTGGTGAGTACGGCGGGTGGGGCAGAACGGACCAATCGTGTTTCAATAGTATTTCCTTTTAATATTTTTTGGATGAAAACTAGAAAAAATCAGCATGTTTCCCATTGACAAGCGCAGAACCTTTTCTTCTAATCCTTTATGGATCCCTTAGAAGCCGATAAACGTATAACTGTGCATTTAAAATTTCATTGCCTTTGAAGAATATTTTTAAATGCAATAAAATTTATAATACAATTATATTTTACGCAATTATATATTCACAAATATTTGCAATGATTTTGCCACTTATCTGTCACATATTTTTTAGTATTTGATTAAAATTCTGATTAAGTCATCTATAATTTTAATTATTTCATCCCAAGCAAAGAGAGACCGCCAGTAATGCACGCAAGTTGCCTTAAAAAGAAAAGACTGCGTATAATTTTAAAGAAAGGAAAAAAGAATAATGGAATTCAAGAAAATAAAAGATGGCAATTTACGTTGAATTTAAATTTTTGAAGATTGTAGTTATCAAGGAAGCAAGTAACACAAGTTTCACAGACAGGAAGTCCAAGAACAGAAACTATTGGAGTAGAGGTAGAAATTACATTTAACTATTTCAATGGTTAAAGCGCGGGACCTCGATGCCAATCGAGTAGAACGCTTAAATTCATGTGGTCGAGGCACGAGAGAGAAAAGCTCGTCAAAGAAGTTGCCATGAATTTATTTGTAGAAAAGAGAGAGAGAATCTATATCACGTTGCTGAGAAAGTGACTGAAGTCGATATGCAAAGTCGGAAACGATTACATGACATAGCCCCCGAGCATATATGGCAGCAGTATCCAATGCACGGATGAATGGCAGATTTTTAAACGTGCAAGATGGATTCTGACGAGAAAAATACTTTCTTGCTCGACACAGGTATCCAACTTCCTAGCAGTATATTGAGTGTGTTTTTTCTTAGAGAACGTTTTCATCATATAAGCGTTTTGTCAGCAAATAAAAATATCAGTTAGTGAAATGTCACTTGAACATGACGGGTTGTGTAGTACTCGGGTGGTCTAAACGAATTCCCAAATTATTTCCTGTGCTTTTCTCGCTTGCTCTATGTGAAAAATTACTTTGTCATATATACGGACATCATCTTTTTCCACGGACAAGCGCAGGTCAATTTTAGACCAGCTTTTGTGTGGACATGTTGCAGCTGCTGAACGTATAAATGTGCATTTAGTGGACCATTATATTTTCAGAAAACTGAATGAATGATGCTCCAACAGTCAAAAATGACCTTTTCTCCGTTGAGCTAGAATTTTGAGGTTTTTCTAAAGTCTAATCCATATTAATTTGCAGTCTTTTAAATTGAATATTATCTAAACTTATTTATAAATGGAACTTTGTCTCTGTGGGTGTGTCTGTGTGCGTGTGTCCGTTACCTATAGACTCCAAAATGAATAAACCAATTTTCTTGAAAATTTACCCAGTTGTACTATAAGCGTCTGCGAGTGTTCTTAGCTAGGTTTTGTGTCGAGGTACCCCCGATAAATATCGGAAATCGATAATCGAAAAAATTGGTTTATAGAAGGAGTGGTCCGATTTTAATCAAATTTGATACACTGATAGACAAAGACATAAGAAACAATATTCAAAAGTTTCAAGGTTGCAGTTCTTACAATAGTGCAGAAAATCGATAATATATATATATATATATCTATATCTATATATATATATATATATATATATATATATATATAAAAGACAAGATGTTTGTGTGTCTCTCTGTTTATCTGTGTTTATGTCCTTTATACAAATCCACAATTTTTATCGGATTCTCACCAACCTTCATACAAATATTCTTTAGGCTTATTCTGAGTTCCATGATCATGGAATAGTTTTAAAGCTTTCATTACACCCGAGCAACGCCGGGCTATACTGCTAGTCTTATATAACCCATTTTTCATCACCTAGTATGATATTTCTAAGGAATTGTTATGATAATTTAGCTAATACGAATGGTTTCCTAAAACTAATATCAGGTAAGACTATGTCTGCTACTGTTACCATGTAACCTAGTACTACCTACACCGAGTCGGGTTGTTGGCGACTAAAACATTGCTCACTCTGGGTGCACACTCGGTAAGGAGGGTAGTGTAGGTACCTTGCAGGACCAAAATCAAGATCTGTCAAAGAACGAAAGAGTTCTTATGAGCGAACGGCCACTTACATAAGCAAACCAGCAATTGAATAGTCTTCGTCAACCCGCATTGCCAAGCGTGGCAAGTACTGCAAATCCCCTGACATGACGGACGAAATTAGTGGAAGTCATATTGAGAGGGGTTTCTTAAACGAGAGTAATCCAGATCCAGGTCCATATGCAGGAATTATTTATGAGTCAACCTAATGTAAACAGTTAAAACACCCGACAACTTTCAGTCTAGCCTCTTTAAAATGAAAAATGTTTGACTAGAAAGATATCAAGAGGCCAAATAAGGGATAAACAAATTTCTGTCTAAATTTGTTGGACAAAGATTTATCATTATTTACCTCTGGACTAATGTCTTCATCTTGGTTATTATTAAAGCAAAGGTTCGGCCATTGTTCTCACGGATTTAATCTGGTAGCTGTTCATCTGGGTTGTCTTTACTGAGAAATAACTAACTGAACTAATTAATAAATATACGTTTCCAAGGAATCTATATGAGTCAATCAATCGATTAAACCCACAATTACTACGCCAATAAATTCAATTAGCAAGGCCATGATACAATTAGCATTTTGTTTTTGCTTTTGTCTTTCGCAAATCGTAAAATATATTTGCTATTGTTTAGATTCTGCCGTATGACAGAAAATATCAAAATAACTTTTGATGAAAACAAGATCATATACACTGAAGAGAGTCAGCATAATATTCCCAAATAATGTCTTTGTCCTTCATATGTCCTCGTATAAGATACAAACCCTTCCAACAGTTAACTAAAACACACAAAGTAAAATTGCACACCGGTAAAATCGGAACCAAACGAGTAAAATATTTTGGAAAAACCCACACCAAGGAAATTTCAGAAATCAGAGTAAAAATTAAAGTTGCACGGCCGCAAAATCGGATTAAAAAGACTAAAAACATATTGGAAAAGCCCAGACCAAGGCAAATTTCACAAAACAGTGTGAAAAGTAAAATTCTGGATCCTGATTGGATAGAAAATAGAAAATTCATATATGACGTCAGTCAATTTTTTTTCACACTTAAAGAAGAAAATGCCTGCTAGAGCCGGTCACGTGATAAACTTCACTTCTTAAACCTCGTTTCGTGACCCGTCAAATAGAGTCAGAATGGGAGCAGTATCTTATAACATCTCACAATAAAATGAAGAAACTTTAAGCTGACTCGTTCACATCTCGCCCTTACTTCCAATTTTCTTTTTTTCTTTTTTACTTCATGCCGCCAAAGAAAACACCAACACCACCACCAACAACACAACACGTTTAGTACAATTTATTCATTTGTTTCACCTTCTTTCTCACCCAGTCGCCAACCTACCAATAAAGGGAAAGGGACTTAAGACTTTACATTCTGCTACAATCAACAATGAACTCTAAACTTCAGTGGGACATTTTAAATACTTACATTTCTCGTTGAACAATTTTAACTACAAAACTACATGCATTTTCAATATGAACAATGTTTCCCACAAACGCTTTTATATACTGTTCATTTAACAAAATTTAATGCACAAATGAAATATTTTATCCATCCCAACCTTCAACCTTCTGGCATTTAAGTTGTGGGAACTTTGGTTGCGATTGACACAAGGCCAATTTACTAAGCATCACCGAGGCCCCTGCACTCGCAAAAGTTTCTATCCGATTATGTACGAAGTCTATATAATTTTTCAGATGTCTTCCTTTAGCCGGTATCTGTATGTTTAATAGCAAGTGAATTTCATACTGAAACATAATCGGTGGAATTTTTGAAGATTGAATTTATTGATAGAAAATTAACCGTATAAAAGACAGAAGGATATATTAGAGACATTCCTATTTCAGTGTATTCAGAATAAACATACTCAGTATATTTAAGAACGTAATAAATAAAGTAAATTATTAAAAACTAATTTCAGCTATAGTAGAGACCATTACTGTATATAAAAAGCAAGCTATTAGTAAAGCTGTAGGAGAAGTAAGTAATCACAGTAAAATTATCTTGTATGATAACTATAAGGTTATCACTACCGATACTACAACAACTACTACTACTACAAATAATAATAATAATAAATGAAAAAGGAAATGCAGGGCACAAATACCTCAACAATATTATTGGTAGTAGGTGTTTTCGTATTGGTCAAAAAAGAAAAAAAATACAGCAACAAAATCCCTGGCAGACAAACTAAAAATATTCAATTGTTTGAGGATTCTATCTATCAAAGCAATCTCTCAGTCTAATGGTACGTCATTTTCAAAGTATAGATTTTGAAACATTAAGAAAAATATAATGAACAAAGATGAGTTCTAAAATAACTATTATTATTATTACTAATACTACTACTCCTACTACTACTACTACTACTACTAATAATAATAATAATAAAAGTAGTGGTCAAAATTACAAGGAGAATGATGTGTTTTTCGAAGTAGCGAAAAAAGTAACCTTTTCTCTTTAAAGACCTAAATTGGAATGTTTGTTAATTTTCTACTATTTTAATGTAAACATGAATTTTTCTTATTATTATTTAATTTATGCTTCTCTTTTAATAATAATTATTGATTAATAATCAACTAGTTCGCTTATCTGAATTACTGACATATTCCTTAGAAAGTCTACGATCTTAGCTGTTGATATTTTGAAAGAATATTTTTAAGCAACGATACTTTTTCTTTGAAATAAACAATACGATAAGGAAAATACAAAACGATACAATTTCTACGATATACTTTCTTAGACTACGTTTTTTAGTTGATAACTCTAAGCATTTTTGTCGAGTTTAGATGGACAAACAAATGATGGAGCAACTCAATACAGTTTGTATATATATATATATATATATATATATATGTGTGTGTGTGTGTGTGTGTGTGCGTGTGTGCGTGTGTGTGTGGGTGTGGGTGTGTGTAAAATTGTCGTTATACTCGCTTTGAAAAACCCTCCGAGTACATACGCGGAAGGAAAAATGGTAATAAAAAAGAACTAGATAAGCACTTGAACATCAGTCAAAGTACGTAGGCCAAAAAAAAACCCGAGACGAGTAACCTAAAACAAAAAGCGTTCAATACGCAAGTAGAGTAAACAAAGTAAATAACTAACCTAGAGAGTCAACGAGCCTACTAAAGTTTCACCAAACTGGATCTTCAGCGAAAGTCGGCAGCCAACTTTCCCTGGAGATCCAATTTGGTGAAAACTTGGTAAGTTCTTTGGCTCTCTAGGTTAGTTATTTACTATATATATATATATATATATATATATATATAGTCATCCACAGACAGATCTGTTTTGCTGTATTACAGCTCATCATCTATCTATCTATCTATCTATCTATCTATCTATCTATCTATCTATCTCTGGATAGATAGATAGATAGATAGATAGATAGATAGATAGATGATAGATAATGATGATAAGCTAGTAAAAACGGAGAGGATAATCTTAATTATTTCACCTAATTAATACAAAATATCAATTACATAAAAATAGAGAGCTAAATGAATATTATATAGAGCAATATAAAATATTGAGGCAAAATAAAAAATCAACACATAATTATACCGTTTAATTATGTGTTGAGTTGTCCGCTCAATATTATATATATATATATATATATATATATATATATAATATTTTATACATATTTTATTTATAATTTATATATATATATATATATATATATATATAATTTTATGCAAACAAATAAGTTATCAATAATTCTGCATTTTTGTTTAAATATTCTCAGATAAACAATATGAATTTTTTCCATAATTTAATCAATAAATACAATATGTTTTTTCGAGATTGTTTCTTTCACTTGATTTTATTATTTTACAAAAAAGTAAACATTATCATTATTTTTAAATTTCATAAAAGTGATAAACTTTATTAACCTAATGTTGACATTTTATTTTTACATTAATATTTTTATAATTATTTCGTTACAACATCAATATATTTTTAATTAATTTGCAAATCATCTGAGCAAGATCAATGGCAATAAGAGTAAAAAAATTACCCTCTCTCTCCTTCTCTTTCTCTTTCCTCTCTCTTTCTCTCACTTTTAAGCATAATATTAATAATATAATAATGTTTTTCTCTGTTAAATAGTTATTTTTCCCAATGTTTTGAACAACGTATTTCTCTTTGAACTCCGATTGCTTCTCTGTCTCCTGTTGCTTGGCAACTCATTTAGGAGAACAAACACTTCAAACAACAATCAGCAACTATATGTGTTAATCGTGCCAAGGAATAAATAACTACAGCGTCATGAGATCACGAACGATTTCCTTCAGGTTTCGGAATCCATTTTGTAAAAACAATTACCCAATGTACCGGACCGCTTTGTGTAGACTTTTGGATCCGTGCGTTACTTACGAGAATAATATGAACATTAAAAAAGAAGCAAAATGTCCACTATGGCTCTTCTAGTAAATAAACAGGTCGAAAAATCTGCCATGGAACAAACGCTTGTACAAAAAATGAATCTTCAAGTTTCGACAGTTAGAATAATCCAAATGATGGCTCTGCGAATTCTCCAACTAGATCCATAACTGTTCATTTAAAGAATTAAAAAATAAAGTTTTTACGGGAGGAGTACAAATTCGTTGTGACTGTATTCCATGAAGCGTTACACAAACCTCAGAAAAACATCACACGCCAAACATAGGATATTTGGTGAGAAAAGATGAACAAATAATTAGAAAGTTTATTGACAAAAATAAACTAGACAATGTAAGAAAGTACTTCATGCAAAATAACCGATTGACAGAGGCTGAAATTAAAGAAATAAAAACAATTACAACCAGAATAGACGAAACAGGGAAGGGAAGCGTAATCGGACAAAAAAGTAGTAACATCACACAAACCATAGATCATAATGGAGAAACTGAGATACAAAGCGATCACTCTGAAGATAATGATGAAAGTTTAGAAGTATTGAATATGTGCGTTCTTAGTCAGTCACAAGACGTCAATAAAACAAGTACAAAACACACTGAACAGAATTACTTTACAGAAAAAAGGATAGTTTAGACAAAGCCAAGGAAAAATTCACGAGCCATGTAAGTCAAAGACAAAATATTGAAATAAAAGAAGAACTCTCAAAATTACAAACAACGCATAACCCCCAAACTATTAAACTCTACAATGCAGCATTCAAATTCTTGATGAAGAAGACCTCATATAAATCTCAATAGAGACATATATGCATCAGAAATAACAGTAACAAAATGTTGAACATCAAAGTAAAAACTGCAGTCTCACAGAGACTTTAAGGTCCACCTTGAAAAAGAAAAATAAAGGAAGAAATTGAACAACTTAGAAGTGAATTATTATAACTTGATGAACTGGCAAGTAGAATAAATGTAATAAATAGAAAAGGCAGAAAAATCGAAAGAAAATACAATTTAAGAATGAAAATGAAGTCGTACCAACTAAAAACAATAAAGCAAACAATACAACTGAAGGCTACAATTATAAGACACTATGAAATACTATCAAGATTCTATATATCAAACAAAAACTTTGAAACTGATGCAAAGCAATTTTAGTGAGAAATAGGAAAACAAGAATTAAAATGACAGTTCTCCCAAAAAGGGAAAAGGTTATACAGTTCTGTGAAAAAAATATAGGCTTTCCTTAAAAAATATAACAAGGAAGCAGATTGGATTGAGTAAGAGATAGAACGAATGAAAATTTAACCAGAACAAACATGGGCTGGAATCACAGATGAGAATGTTGAACATGCAAAAAAAGCCATACAACTAGAAATCCAGAGGAATAGATAAAATTCCTGTTTTCCTCTGTTATTTAAATACAGCACACAGAAGAATAGCCAAAGAACATCAAGAACTGGTTAAAGATGTTGTCAGTGGCATATTCTGCTATTGTACTGCACCTTCAGATTTCTGTGTCACATTTTCTGTCATCGGTGTTAAATTAATATATCTAGACCATTTTTATATTAAATGCCAAGAAAGCTTTTTCAAATGTGTCATATTTATAAGTTTTGACTGCGTCATGTCTTTTTAGTAGTCATTTTTGATCATATAATTTCTTTTAGGTCCTCCTCCCACCTGAATATAAGCATCCCATATGACATGCCTCGTCATAAATTCTATGATGTTTTTCTTTAATACCTTGGCATTTATAAAAGTCAATCCTATATCTTACTTTCCTATGACTGCAGCATCAAATGAATGTGTTATATGTGGTTTTTACGAGACAGTAGCTATCGATCTTATAATATCATCGGTTATATTATTTTTGCTGAATACTGTATATGCAATATAAACAAGCTTTTTATGTTTTCAATTTTTAAATATTACACGTAGATACAATTTTTAGAGATTAAAATATTTAAATTATAAGAAAATTACACCAAACTTTTTCGGATATGTTGTGGCTAGATTTAGACTATTTAATAACAAAAAAATATATGGTAGGAATATCAGTTCTAGAGAATATATGTACAGGAAGAATTTCCTCGAGTTGTTATTGTCATCATAACACAGTCAGATTGTCATTATTAATTTTTATTAATTATTATTTTGGTGCCGATTTCTAGTGTGTTCTAAATTAAAAACTTGCATAGTTCAGTTGAGATTCAGACTTTCTTAAATGTTGACGTTTTGTTGAAAACATGAAGGATGAAAAAGTTGTACTTTTGTTGTATTATGCTCTATAAATTTCGGAAAGATGTAAGCATCGTTACTGCGACAGAAAGCAAACAAAACATTTATTTGGTTTGTGCTCCAAGCCTATCAAAAAGTGGCATGGCAGATTTTGTCAGGGTGATTTTAAACTAAAAGAGTAGACGCGCCTCAGGCAACTTTCCGATGACAATGAAGACGTTCTGTTTGTTACTCTGGACTATAAACATAAGATTCCAAAAATTTTAAAGCGTATGAAAGGAATTTTTTAATATCATTTCACACAAAGCAAGGAAGAACCGCCACAAGTGCACAGAGAGTTACAGTGAGAAAAATAACAGGATACATGCGGTGTCAAAGAAAGGATTAAAGATAAATGGTATTCAGGAAAAATAGAAGGTGGCAATCGACGTTTCATTTAAACTTTTAAAGACTGTAGCTATCAAGGAACCAAATAAATGGAAGGGAGTGAAAAGAAACTCTAAGTGTAGAAGAGGAGTTTAAATTTAACTATTTAAACGTGGGTGAGACTTAGATGCCAATCTAGTAGCATACGTAAATTCATGTGGTTGGAGCACCAAGGAAAACATTTTGTCAGAGTGGATGCCATAAAAATATTTGTACATAAAACTGAAGGAAGCTACATCACGTCTGTGAGAAAGTGACTAAAGTCGGAATATTAGGTCAGGATCGATTACATCGCATAATTCTCATTTAGATTTTATCAAGAATCTGAAGTTGAATAGTCGGAGCACCCGACCAGATACGGCAACAGTATTCAGTGCAGTAGTTGAGTTTGTTTCCGAACTCGACGCCTGGTTTTTACATTCTCTGAAGGAACCAAACAAGCTCGATTGTGTCTCTGCGACGATTTTTTGCTCTCTACAAAATTAGCTTTTTTAGACAGTAATTGTCACAGGCGATTTAATTACAAAATTCTCTGCAAACGGGGATGCAAACAAGTTTGTGAATTTGGCGAACTCCTGTCTAAAGCTAGCTTGCATTCAATGAAGGCGTTGCTATACTTTTGTTGGGATTGCAGAAGGATAATTAACTTTGAGCTTCTTTCGGCCGGCGAAACAATAACTGCAAAGAAGTATTGCGATTAAGCAACCAATCGCAATGAGACTATTCAAGAAAAACGATTGATTTTGGCAAATTGAATAGGTGTTACGACAACGCATGCCTACATGCTGCTGAAGTTTAAAGAATTGAAATGAGTAACCGTCAAGAAATGTATTCTCTTTACTTGGGTCCGTTGAATTTTCATTTGTTCAGAATCTGCCAAAAAATTTAAATGACAAAATCATTTATTCTGTATATCTAATAAATAGCATATTACCTCACAATATTATTCCAACAAAAATCCCAAAGTTTTTACGGAAATGGTATCGACGAGCTTGTAGGACGGTGAGAGACAGTTATTAAAAGAACAATGGCACTAATCAGGCACCAAATTTTACAATGATCTAAAATTTATTTTAAAAAAATGAACTTTTTTTATATCAGCTGCAATGTTGGCACTTATTGCTGTTTATACGAATTAGACTCATCCGTGTAAATTAGTTATTGGTACAAATATCTGGTTACTAATGATCTTTACTTAATTCTTTACTTGATTAAAGTATATATAATCATGTCAGTAATGATTTTAGTACACCAAATTTTAAAATTCTTTGCATCTATTGAGTAAATCAATCATTTCCCTTAAGCATTAAAAAATAACTGTACAAAATCTGAAGATAACAACACCAAAATAACATATCATATTAAGAAACGTAAAAATGAAAATCAATATTTGGAAGATAATTTTGCAATAACGAGTCTCCAATTTAACAATATACGAGATAAATTCCAAAAAGGTTGAGACTTCTTCAGGGCAGAAGTTTCTTAATTTCATAAAAGTTCAACATTTTAATCTCCTTCTAAATCAGAATCTCTGACTTCATTGAACTTTTTGCTGCACCTTAAACTCGCCGTGAAGTATCTACCGAAAGTTCTTCAAAGCGAAGGTGTCCAGGATCCGTGTAACAGCCTCCTGAATGTATTCAAAGAACTAACCCTGAGGTTAAGATCTAGCTTAGAGAACAAAAAAACAAAAAAAAAAAGAAAACAAAGCACTGCGATCAAGGTATAGATGATGTTCTCTAGCCTTGGTTGGCAACCAGTCTACTGGAGATAGCAATGTCAATTTACTGCGGAAAATATTCTGCCCAGTCAATCATATTTCTTTCGCGACATGGTCACACAAACGTGTATAATACTAAACTGACTGACTGAATTCCATGAAAAGATTGTTTGTTCAAAAATCATCTTCCTGTATGTGTTGTGTTCCTTTCGAAATGTTAACAATCACGGCTTTCTTTAATTATCTTTTCTTTTAACTCTTTGTAAATTTTTTTCTATTTGTGATCTTTTTCAAAAACCCTGATTTACTGTCCATTTACACAAGCTTGGTTATTTGTTGTCCTTCTCTGCCCGCCTCGCCTCTTATTTGTTCTGTGAGTGTCAAATTTTCTTAGTAGTTTCTTCTATTGTTTACCCCAGGAAAGTAAAGTGTCTCTTTCTCATGTTAAATGAAAGTGTTGTAGCACTAAAGGATTACTGCGAGCGTAATCACCAAAATGGAGCTTGAGAATAATATTATATCAACAAAATAAAGACACGCGTGAAGTAGATAAACAGCTAGTGAGCTGCTAGTCAGTATAATCACTCTGTATTTAACACGACCTCACTAAAACAGATGCCCAACGAGGATGTGACACAAGGTCAATTAATGTGAGGATTTCAATCCCTTATGCTTAGCTAAAAATATATTGTAGACCCTGCTTAAGGCAATAGACCCCAGACGAGTCTCTACTCTTCGGATGAGACTCGTCTGTCTCTCGGAGGCAGAGAGTTGACAAAGAAAGAGTTTACCCTCGGAATTTACCACTTCCTCACCAAGGTGAATGCGACACAAGCTCAATTAAAGTGGGGTTTCTCAGCCCTTAAGCTCAGCCAAAAATATCGTGTGTACCCAGCTTAAAGCTGCGTCGGGCTCTTTTCTATTCACCACTCCTCTGAGTACTTCTCTGCCCGAAAAAGAGAGTTGATCAAGAGAGAGTTTTGAGCATGTGTCATGGCTTTACTCTCAAGATTTACCACTTTTCCACCGATGCTGGATAGGACTATTGGTTTATCGCCCCAAACGATACTCTATCCTTCGGCGGAACATCGTTTGGGTAACTCTCCGTCTGGAAGCAGAGAGTTTAACAAGAGAGAGTTGGATCAAGTACGGTCGCTCTAATCTCCTCCTTCCTTCAATAGCGTCCACCTATTTAAGAGGATATAAACATTGCATTTCTGTATATAGGTAGGTATACAACAGTAAGCGTCGATTCTGCTTTCATTTTCTCTTTCAGTTCATGGTAGACGGAGAATCTTTCTGTAGAACTACATTTTTGTTGCTTCCTGTTTTGAATACCACTGTGATGAGATTTCCTAGCATTTTCTGACATATAGAAGGACAGATATTGCATATAAGTAAAGTACTTACATGATTTATATTGTTCGGACTGTGGTCCTCATCTTTATTGTCATATATATATTCGCGACGTTTCGACCATTGTATGATCCGGCCTTCTTCAGATGATTGAAATTTCGAACCGAACCTTTTATTTCGATCATTGAGATATACAATTCTCGATCCATGAGCTATGCTAATTGTTTTTGTTATCTCCCGCTAAGTTATTTGTTTACCATTGCAGTAGCCAGGTATTGTACTCACAATAATTTGACACATGACCCAGTAGATAAAAACGTTGGTTAGATCTAGGGACTCGACCCAAAGTTTTGGAGTACTACCTAAGTATAATACAAATATATATATTTTTAAATTGTAAGAGTTTTTTAAAAAGTAATAATTGTTTAGGGATAAATGACTGACTACTAAACTTATATATATATATATATAATATGCGTTAATTATTGTAACTTTACTGGTTGATTTACTTTTAACATCCCGACTCTAGGTAACATCAATCAGCTAAATGACAGATTTTAATTGTATTAACCGTAACTTGCAATCGGGGCATATATCTACTAGGCTAGGAGAAGACGTCGTTTCATGATTTTCCCAAACTAAGAGAAAATAAGTAACCGAAAGTGACTTGGAACTTGACTTTGTGAAAAAGAAAATTCCAAACCATTATTAATTACGTCACTGGTACATCAAATCTTATGATACTTGATATTCCTTAGCAGCCACCCAACTAAGTAATGACTATGCTTGACCTTGCTTAACTTCGATGATTGTCCGAGAACCGGCATTTTCACAGGCATGTTGCCATAACCGGTGGTGCCGATGAAAATTTGTTAGTCAGTTAAGTGCCATACGTGATACTCGCTTTGGGCGATCATGTCTCGAAAAAGACACGACTGACTAGGTAGAAGATTATTCTGCAGTAGGTTGCCATTGCTTTCTGCGGTAGTCTGGTTGCCAAGAAAGGCTATAGAACCCAATTTGTCCTCTTATTTAACCTATAACTGGAGAGAAAAGACGGATTAATACCTTCCCCAAGGGTATTTGTCTGTAAGTGAATGCAAGGAATTCAACTTCATTCACTTACGCACTGACTGACTGTTAAACAAACAACATTTTCTAAATTCTTGTTCAGCTCATTTTGATACGTACTCGTCGGCAAAGAATGATTGTAAGTATTTATAGAAAGTTGAAAAAGTTTACTTGTCTATAATTTTAACAAAAATATCTTACCCGATTTGTTGTCTACTCCCCGCTGGATTTTGTACTGAACGAGACTTTAAGGCCGTGAGGCTTCTTCTGAAATTCGATATGAAAATGCTCATCTGCCGTTTGAAGTCGGGTCAGGCTATGCGTCGTCTCAGTGGCCTTCATTTGTCATTCTTCTATTAGTTAATTGCATTAAGGCAAAGGCGCAACATTAGTCACGCTACCGGGTTTGGTTTCTAATAGACTCAATGATGGGGAATATCAACTGGAGATTTCGGAAAGAGAATTACACCTTCTGGGAAGCTGAGAACTCTGAATAGAACGCTTTTACAAGTTTTATTTCTAATGAGAAACTCGAAATCGACTTGTTGAAATTCAAGTCTTGTTCAGCTGCCACGAGATACAGCACGTTGAACTTTATATATATATATATATATATATATAGAGAGAGAGAGAGAGAGAGAGACAGACAGACAGACAGACAGACAGACAGAGACAGAGAGAAAGAAAGAGAGAGAGGAGTAGATATGTCGATATTTACGTATATAAGCAAACAATTTGGAAAAAAAACTTTTACGGAATTAGATAAATCTTTTATATATATTTTCTGTTTTTTGTTGAATTTATGATACAATTCAGTCATTTAAGTGCCATACGTGATAGAGGGCTGAGCGATCATGTCTCTTTAGAGACATAGATGACTGGGCAAAAGATTATCTCGCAGTAGGTTTCTATTACGTTATACGGTACACTGGTGGCCATCCGTTCTGATATATAACCCATAACATAAGGGAAGAGACGGATTAGTACCTTTCTCAAGGACATTTGCGCATAAATGAATGCAAGGAATTCAAACTCGGCTCCCCGATTTCCCGTTCCGAGTTGATATCTACTGCTCTACAACGTACATCTATGATACAATTACTCATATTTAATTTTGTAAATGCATATTGAGGCTTTTAAATGTCTATGTACATACATATTTTGTATGTATGCATATATATGTGTGTTTTCTGAAAATTTATCGTTAAATATAACAGACAATGAATGTTTATTATGTTTAATCATGAGCCGTTCTAAACATCATATTTTGGCTTGAATTTAATGTTTAGAACGGCTCATGATTAAACATAATAAACATTCATTGTCTGATTTTTTTAACAATATGTGTTTAGAAAATTATCTGCTGCCTCGATACACTATATATATGTGTGCATATATATATATATATATATATATATATATTTATATCTGTGTGTATACATAGATATATATATATGTGTGTATACAGATATATTTTGCACACACACACACACACACGTGTGTGTGTGTGTGTGTTCATTTTCAAAGAATATATGTATTTAAATAAACTATTCATGTTTGCCTGGTTACTGACGCACCTTGTAACTGAGAATAAAGTACATCAAGTCTAACAACGGTTTAACCTAGGGAAACGCAGGTTCAAATCATGGTAATTTTTTTTCTAATAAGATTTCGTGAATATTTAGGCTGGTATACGAAAATAGATATACTGCTTAATGAATAATTACGAGTATCCACAATAATAACATTTAAATAATATATATATATATATATAATTATTATCATTCTAAGCAACGTCGAAGGTCCATTAGTGCACAGGCGGATACAGTGAGAGAAAAGATTAGATAACGTTATTATTGAGAAAATGATAAAAGATTAACAGGATTCAATAAGGTAAAAGATGGTTATTGGGAATTCATTCAAATTTTTGAAGATTACAGATATCAGGGAAGCAAAAGGGAGTGTGCTTCATAGGTGGGAAGTGCGAGAAAATAAACTGTTGCAGTAGAAGTGGGGGTTGCATTTAACTATTTCAGAGGTAAAAGGGTGGGACCTATATCCGAATCTTGTTAATCAACTAAGTGCCATGCGTGATGCCCGCTGGGGCGATCATGTCTTCCGAGAGACATGACTGATTAGGCAGATTTTCTTTCAGTAGCGAGCTATTGCTTTCTGAGGTTGACTGGTTGCCAAACAAGGCTATAGAACCTAGTAGCTATAGGAAAGAGACGGATTAATACCTTCTCCAAGACTATTTGCGCGAAAATGTATGCAACGAATTCAACTAGAATTCGAATTCGGTTTACCAATTTCTCGTTCAGAGTCGATATCGAATGCACCACACAAGTGTATATCGTAGCACGCTTAAATTCACCTGAAGGATTAACCAAGGAAAAATGCTCGTTGGAGAGGTTGCTGTGAGATATCCATATACAAAAACCAGAAACTACATAATTTAATCTTAAATTGTGGTGATTATTCTTTTCACTTTATTAATTAACTCTTACTAAGACTAATTTATTTATGTGAATGGTTATTTACGATTGGTTCCTTTGCAAAGCTTCTACCCTCAAAACACTCTTTTCTATATAATACTATACTTCAGCAGATATATTCAAAGACCAACCAAATTGCTAAACATCTGTATTCAAGATTTTCTTTCAGATTCTATGTTACTTCAAGAATTAAACGACCATTCTTTTTCTTCTCTGACTTTAGGGCGTAGGCGATCATAAAATTCCACTTCTCCCTATCCTTTGCCGCTCTTAACAATATTTCACTTGTTACGCTTCCCAAACCCCCCTCTATCATCTATTTGCTCAAACTCACCAAGTATGTCACGCTTTGCTTTTTCCTGTCTCTCTTTCCCGATACCTGATCTTCCTCATTTCATGTACCAGGAACTTCAGCTGTCTTTTTCTGGTGCTATGAATTAGTTTCCTTTTCGTTTCCAGGCTCCTCAAAATCTGATCGTTATTTAGATGTTCGGTAAATGTTATCCTGAGCATCCTTCTTTAGAACCGCATTACCACTGCTTCATGTCTCTCCTTGATCAGTAAGAATATTATCCATCATTCGTTGTCACATTGAAGGACAGGCATCACACAGCAGTCCAATACACTCTTCTTTTTCCTCTACCCAACGTATAGAATGCATCACTGGCCATGCCAAATCATCTTCGGATTTCAGTGTTGCACTTCCCGTTCTTTGTTTAAAATTTCCCAGATATTTAAATTTCTGTAACTATTTTATTTTAGTATCCCCCGCCTGTAGTTGGCATTTGGGTTCCTCTTTTTATTAATGATCATGCATTTTCTTGTAGTTTATATGTAGCCCCTTCTTTTCGCTTTCTTCAGCTACTTTCTGTAAGAGATCTTGTAGTTTCCTTTCCGAGTCTTCTATTAGCACTGTATTTATCATCTGCTAATTTTATATTGCTCAGATTGTGGCCGCCAATGTCGAAACCCGGCATGACTTTTAGGGCCCTCAAGATTGTCTCGCTGAATAGTTCTGCTGGGTAGACATATCCTTGTCTTCCACCCCTTTCTGTTTTTGTATATCTGCTGAACTTGTTCTCTGTCTGTAGGCAGGCGGTTTCCTGCCAGGAGAAGTTCTTCATTGCTCTAATGTCTTTCCCGAACATGTCTAGGTTTTCACGGATCTTTATAAAATCATTGCCGCGTACCGTTGAATGCCTTTGCGTAGTCTATGAAACACAGGTACACATCCTTCTGTATTTGTATTGTCTTTTATGATAACATCCTAAACATAAATATCGCGTTTTTTGTTCTAGTGTCCTTGCGGAAATCCTACTCTCCTTGTCTTATTTCTGGCCTGATTCTGCTGCCCGCTCTATTCATCAGGATTCGGATGATGTGTTTTGTTATGCGAGCCCTTAAGCTTATTGTTCGGTAGAAATCACATTCCTTCACAAGTAGCTTCTTAAGCAGTGCTATGAAGATTGATCTGCTTAGATCTTCCGGTATATCACCACTGTTGTAAATTTAATTTATTATTTCGGTAATTTTATTTCGCTCCGACAAATCTGTTTCTTAAAAATTATCATGAATATTTAGGAAAGATAGTTAACTGGTCCCTGTTACCTTCTCAAAGAACCAGATTTTCTCTTAGACCTGTTGCCATCCAATTCAAGAAATTCTCAATTCACTCTACTCTTTAACTCCTAAGTGGAAATATAATAAACAGATCAATGTCTTTCCCAGTGGCATCTGCGCAAAAGTGAACACAAACAAGTTAACCTGGTTCGCATATTTTACCTCTCCACGCCGATTCCAGTTTTACATTGTTGTATTCAGTCCAGACAAAATATATATCTATATTATATATTTACATCCTGAAATGTCAAAAAATGGAAGTATGATTGAGTTCGGTTCTGCGTACATCAGAATTTATTTACATTTCACCTGCATAAATCTAAATAAATAAACGGTATTCTCTGTCTGTTCGTCCGTGTGTTTGAAACTCGAGCCACACTTGCTTTACACGAACATATTTCTTTTTTAAAAGCAGGCTGATCCCAGTATTGAAAATCAGCTCTACATCTGGTGGTTGAACACCTAACATTGGTGTGTGTGTGTGTGTGGAGGATAATGCAGAAGGAATAGTTAAAAATTAAAAATTTTATAAAACTAAAAAAATCAATGATTTGTTTTTTAAATTATATTGAGTTTAAATTAAGACAAACATTGACATTTTTTTAGTTCGGCTTAAAATATTTCTCAAACATTGAAAATGAGAGAAATCAAATTTATTTTTTCAAATTGCAAGGAATCAGTTCAGATGAGAGAAATTGTGACGTGATGTTTCGAAAATTAAAGAACTCTTCGATTTGAAGAACCCAACAAAATGGATTTTAAGATTTGAAGAAATTAGTTTCCAGCCTGAATTGAAATTTCCGCCCAAATAAGATAGTAAAATCGGAATTAGAATAAGATCAAGTGAACCCTATAGATAGCCCCAGTGAAAATATTTAGGACCTCTTGTTTAGGAACATTGGTGCACAAACTTACAATATCAAAATTGTTAAAAGTTTGTCCTCAGAAAGAATTTCAGTGTTTCAGATCCAATCAGAAATCTTAACAGAGTCATGGACGCAATAAATTGAAAATAAATCGGAAACTGACTGAAGTATTTCAAGAAACAAATGGGCCAACCCATACTGTACGTTAACAACCATAAGGGGCATCATTCTTATGTATCCCCGGTTATGTATCCCCGGTTATCTTCTTATGTATCATCCAGGACCGTTAAAATCCAACAGGTCTAATCCGATTGTACACTTACATAAAAATTAGGTTTTTCCTATATAGCGAGATTATCCATCTCATTATTTTCACCTGTTTAATTAGCGTCGTCACTAGTATCTGTAAAAACACAATTTTTCAAAATTTAGTGAAATCAGGTAAAATGAATTTCATGTTATCAATATAGACGTGAGTATTCAAAATGACCACTCGAGAATGTTTGTCAGGCTTAGTAATGTAAATGTTACTTCTAGTATTTATTGACTTGATGGTCTGGAAGTAGACAGTCTGTCAAACAAGAAAGTCATTATTAGCAATTAGAGACATTTAAATAATTTAAATAATCCATTCTTGCATAAATACCGCCTATCATGAGAAAGAAGTTTATGCAAGTTCAACTAAGAGAAAAATTACTTATTTACTTACTTTAGTGGGAGAAACACAAAAATCTAATTTACAAAAAACAAGAATTTCCATCTTTCTAAGAATTGCATGAATTAAATTGTATGTTTATCGTATTATGTATATATACCTACGTCTGTGTGTGTGTGTGTGTGTGTGTGTGTGTGTGTGTGTGTGTGTGTGTGTGTGTGTGTGTGTGCTTTCCACTTTTATTATATGGTGAGCTGGTCAGCCTAGTAGATATGTACCCCGGTTATAAGTTACGGTTAATACAATTAAAATCTGTCATTTAGCTGATTGATGTTACCTGGAGTCGGGATGTTAAAAGTAAATCAACCAGTAAAGTTACAATAATTAACGCATATTATATATATATATATTAATAATTATGCCTTTTTAAGTAAAGGCCTTTTTCTAATACTTCAACGTTTTGGGGAAATTAGGTTTTTGAATTTGTCCAGCGTCTGTAATATTTTTAAAAAATTTTTTCTTTAGTTTCTTTCTTTTTACCTCCCTTCCTTCTTTTATCTCTCTTACCACCTTTTTTCCGTGTTGCTTAAACTGACGTCGATTTAACGCGGCTCTCTGTTAATTTTTAGTTACATTCTCCCTTTTTTTTGCGAACCCAGACGATGTCAATTTTTTTTCTTTTCTTATTTATTTGATTTTATTCTATCTTGTTCTTTTTCTTTTTCGTTTTCTTTTTCTTTTTCTTTCCCTTTATTTTTATTTTTATTTTATTTTATTTTATTTTATTATTTATTTTTTAATTTCTTTGCAATCTATTTAAAAAGGAAAAGTAGACTAATTTTTCTCCAGTTTCTGAAAGGTTTTTTCTGTTGCTGAGGTGATGTGTCGTCCCCCGTGGGGATCTTCATATCGAAATGGCCATTCAACATCTTTGAATTAATCCTTTTTTAATATATATATATATATATATATATATATATATATATATATATATATATGTCTATATATATAGTGTATCGAGGCAGCAAATAATTTTCTAAACATATACTTTTAAATATAAGAGACAATGAATGTCTATTATGTTTAATCATCAGCCGTTCTAAACGTCGTATTTTGGCTTTAATTTCAGTTGAAAATAAAGACAAAAATTCTCCAACATTTGGATAATTTATTTTACTACAACCACGCTCTCCCGTAGAGTTACATGTCATCTTTCTGATCAGATTACAATTAAACAACATTTCTCTGAAAAACATAAACATGTATGTGATATCAGACAGATTTTAGTCAACAATACAATAATCCTTACTCATACACACAGTAAAAAAAAACTTCAGATATTGGAGGCCATGTACATCAAATCTAAGCAACCAATACTCAATAAAATCAATTTTAATCCGGACATAACAAGTACATTGCATTTGAATACATGGTTCTATTGTCATTTTGCACTATCACGCGGTGTGATGTCATAGAACCGCACTGCAAATTTGAGAACTGCGTTTGTTATTTTTGGTAATTATTGCCGTTGCCTAGCGGAGTTTTATGTCAAGACAAAATAAAATCGTCGGTGATGGTGGATGTTACTGTATTACCGTCTTAATAACCTCTCTGAAGATGGCTCATGTGAGTCGAAAGCTTAGAACCAAATTAATAAAATATTATCCAAATGTTGGAGAATTTTTGTCTTTATTTTCAACTGGAATTAAAGCCAAAATACGACGTTTAGAACAGCTCATGATTAAACATAATATACATTCATTGTCTATTATATTTAACAGGATATGTTTAGAAAATATATATATATATATATATATAAATATATATATATATATATATATATATATATATATATATGGGAATAAACAACTCTAGCTATCCTATATAATCATCTAAAAGATATTAATAAACTATTATAGATACAACTCCTCTAGATAGCAAAATAACATCGACGTATTTCATTGGTAGCTGAATTCAAATTTTGTTTATGAAAAACAACAAAAATACACCAAAAACAAATTCTGCCTGAAGACAAACTTGACAATCATAAAATAAGATACGATGTTGTAGTTTTATATTTCGTGCTGAAATTTAAGAAATTGTTTAATTTTTTCGATAAATTCTGGAAAAAAAAAGAAACCAAAACAACGCAGAAAATGAGTTCAAGTAAAAGTTGTTTGAAGTTGGTATTTATCTGCAGTGCCTTACTATCTGGTCGACCGCCATGGATGCATAACAACATGGCCACTGGCATCAACACGAACGACTTAGAAAAAAAAGAAAGCAAAATTTCATTCGCGCCAGGAAAATAGCTGCTACTTATACTGATAATTTTTTATGATCACACTTTCTTTTTAACACGTTTCTATACTCGCGTCGTGCCTTAATCATTTTATTTACTTCGATTTTATTTTATAATTTTTTTCTGGTCCTTCAAATCACATTGATTTTTGCCCGCTTAACCAGCACTTATTTATTGATTCTTATTCACTGACACCGAATTTCGTTTGAGAAAATGACATAAATTTTGCAAAACAAGCGTGCTACGGATCGCCGTATTTTGTACTGTAAAATAAATATCCTCAACAATTACAAAGGATGTAAATGCAGAATTTAAATTCGAGTCGGATTTTTTATAGAACTTAGGTCGACCTTTAATCTCATGTTTTTTTTGGGGGGGGTTTACCTGTCGAAATCTTACAAAAATAATTAAGTTTTGGAAACATCTCTGTTTAATATTCTTCCTCTTTTTCTTTCTTTACGTCTTCTTCTTCTTCTTCTTCTTTTAGGTCTTCCATTTCCTCTTTTTCTTACTCCTTCTCTTCTTCATTTTCTTCTTCCTCTTTGTATTCCTCCTCCTCGTATTTTTCCTCCACTTCTACTTTTTTCTCCACTTTCTAAACTTCTTCATTATTTCTCCTACTAAAACTCTTTTTTCTTATTCTGTTTCCACTTGCTCTCCTCTTCCTTTTTTATTTTCCACTTCCTCCTAGTCCCCCACATCTTCTTATTCCGCTTCCTCCTAAACCTCTTCTTACCCTCTTTCTTCTCACATTTCTTTTTCTTTCAATTCATTCGTCGTCCTCTTCGTCATATTCGTCTTCTTTCTCCTCGTCTTTTACTTCTGACATTTGGAACATGTTTTCGAACAAAAATGATAATTTCGTTTCTGTAAGAAAAATACGACTCAATAATAGGTTCGATTTTCACTGGTTGTCCCATATTTTCTGCCTTGTGCTACTTCTAAACTATATTTAGAAGCTCAACAATTTTGTGGGAAAAATACAGAAGATTTATTACACTTTATAACAATGTGAGTCAGCTGAGTTCTTTTTATATTGAAATCAGAGTGACCTGTCGCACAAATCGATACGTTACATTTACTTGTAAACAACAGTTATCAATAAGTGAAGTCAACTTTAAAGTACTGAGCAAGAAGCTCAGACTGCGAGAAAGTTACAGAAAAAAGATAAATTAATTTACTGGATGAAGACGTCAAGACAAAGAAAAAAGTTATCAATAAAACAGACCATTCCGCGAAATGTCACACAGAAGTGTGCCTCGTAGAACGGACATGGAAGACGGCCGATGATCTGTGCTTCTTCACTCTCGCCTAAGTCTCATCTTCATTTCACTAGCTATGCAAAACTATCTACTCCTATTAAGAAGACTGGAAATAATGATTGACATTGTTTTAGATTTTGAAGATAAATGTTGGCTGAGAAGCAATAAGGTTGAAGAGATTTCCAAACACGAAAAGTACGCTTAAAAAACTGCTAGTATAGAATTTACATGTAGCCATTTCAATTGAGACCTTGCTATTATACTCAGTCAGTTAAGTGCGATACGTGATACAAACTTGGACGATCATGTCTCGAAGGAGACATGACTAGTTGTGCAGAAGATCATTCTGCAGTAGGTTGCATTACTTTCTTCGCTAGGCAGGTTGCCAGCCAAGGCTATAGAACCCAATCTGTCTTATTGTGTAACCCATAATAACCCATATCATAACCCATATCATTCCAAATTATTATTATTATGCCGATACCACTACACCACAACCAATATAGTACTGCGCTTAAATAAGTGAACCTAGGTACCACATATCACATTCATCAGAACAATTATTATCATGAATGTATTTATAGAAAAGGCAGAGGGAAAATACATTACGGCGGGTAGAATATGATTGAAGTAGCAATTTAATGACATTCTCGTTTCTTTTTTGGATTTTATCAAGAAACTCTCAGTATATAACAGCAAAATCAGACTAGATGTGGCAGCAATATTCAAAGCAAGGAGAAATTGTAGATATTAATTAGAATGAATTCAGGCGGTAAGAAATAGCACGAAACAGTGAACCAACTTTCCTAACCAGCAGACCTAGTAATTAATTTAATATAATCTGTCAACAGAAAACATTAGTCCAGAAATGCTGATGGATGAGAAAACAGGTTCTCTCAGACAATTACAAGAATGTAGTATCGTTTTGAAGGTATAAAAATTAACAATTATTTTGACTTTATCACAATGCTCAGACTTGTTAAGACAGAAGTAAATAGATGTGCCATCACCATCAAAAAGGCCATTTTTGAAAATTAGGAATAATGTATCTCCATGGAAACAGCTGTATTAATACAAAAATTTGTAGAAGACGCGCTATTCAATCAAACTTAATTTCACGATTAGATAAGAAAGAATGAATCAATTCAACAATTCATTCCGTTTAAAATAACGCTCCAAACAGATGGCTTAAATAACGATCCACCCAAACATATTTTAGCATACCAACTCCAAGAAAGAAGTCTTTAATAATTATCCGTACAAAGTTAGTGTAAATAAAGTTTTACACAAAAGTATCTTAAAATAATGTCGCATACAAAACTTTCTTAAAGTAGTGATCAATACAGAGTGATCTTAAAATAATGTCACACAAATTCCTTAAAATTTTTCCAACACAAGAGTTGTCTTGACATAATTCTCCATGCCTTAAAAAATGTCCATTCGTTAATGTTTCATCAGTAATATCAGTAATATTCTATAGTTACACAGAATAATACCTTAAATATCTTATATAGTAACAGCATTATGCCACAATCAGTGATATTTTAAAATTGTCTCTTTATAAATTAAAATAATGAACAATCAAAAGAGATCTTAAATTAAGGAAACATACAGATATAAGTTGCCATGTAAAGATATCTTATGCAATTCATACGAATTAAGGTGGAAATATGCGATAACAAAAAAGATAATTTAGCATATATTTTAATTGTAAAAATGTGCAATGAATCTTGTGTCTTGAAGATTTAATTTTGCGCATGTTACCCTTTTAATTTATTTCCGAATTTTCTTGTAAAATGTTTATCACGGCAAAACATAAGTAAAAATTGTTTAAATCAACCGTGAATTTTTTAAGCTTTGTTATCCCTCAGACCAAAATATCTTTTTTCAGCGCTCTTTCTATGAAAAGAACATGTCTGCTCTCCCTAGCTACAAAATAAAATTTCTGAACACTATTTTATGATCGGAACAGTGTCACCTGCCTTGGACTAAACATTTATTACTTAACTCTTTGTCTAAGACCAGTCCATCTATGTGCTCTGGCTTGGACCAGCCTATCTTTAACCTACGTAAAGCAGAATATTCATTTACCCTCACTCGAATCGAATTATCTTTCTGTAACACACCCTCGTGTATTTGATCATCCGTTCCCTGTGTAGAATCATTTCTCAATACTCTCTCTAGAATCGGTCTATCTCTTTGTTCTGCCTCGAATTCAACTCTCACAGATAGTGATAATAGGATAATAACTTCAGTGCTCACTACTTCGAATCATATTGTGTCTTCAAACCTCAGCCGACTATCCAAACATCTGCATGATATGCCAAGGATTAAAATGTCACTCATCATTCCTACATCTAAAGACAGTGCATGTATGGATTCTGACCATTAAATCGTTTATGTGTTTTACTTCAGATTATATTTTTTATTCGTCAGACTTCTCCTTAGCCTAGAATCATGATCCCTATGTTCTACCTTGAAGTCTTCAATCTTCAACCGAGGAACGTAACTTCTGTAAGATCTGCGCCGCATTAGAACTGCCTCGGATCAAAGTATGATTTTTCTCATGCTGCTATCTCGTTTGATCAAATTAACGTTTTGCAATCGGTCCATTTAAATATACATTTTCAGCTATAATATTCGAAATGTACACGCTGTACAACGGATTTATTTTTTGATCAAGTGTTAGCAATTATCATGAGCACCTATTTACAAATTGTTACAAATCTTAAAACAGTTCTACATAGGTAGAATGCAAACCATTTTTAAACATATTCCATCTTTTATTTTCTGCTTAGGAAAAGGCACAGGTAAAAAATGCGCGCACTAGCAGGACTCGAACCTGCGTCGTCATTTGCAAGAGAAACCGTCGTTAGATTCGATGTACTTAGACTCGACTCAGCCACGAAAAAATTATCAGGAAAGTATACGATAATAAAATACGGTTAAATAAATAAAGGTAACATCTACTCAAATATGAGTCTCCACTAAAAAATAACGTTTAAAGTGTTAAAATATGTCGACTTAATAAATAATGAAAATTCAGTATTTCTTGAGAAATTCTTTTGTTTAAGTTTCGGTGAAATTTTGAACTTTTTAGAATCTAAACGCGAAGGATGTGATTAAAGCCCGTATACAATCTTGATTCGTAGCCTAGTCGGTTATAAGCATGGACATTTTCTACTGCCCGGTCGATGATTGAATTGACACTTACTACGTCACCGAATTCATCAATCAATTTTTTAATCCATTAGGCTATTATGTCCTTAGAGTTTGTAAAAACGAATGAGCAATAACTTAGCAGTGTGTACAAACCGTGAACTGCGGCGTATAAGTCGAGAATTTCAGCCTACAAAAATATGTAAGGTTCAGTTTTCAAACTTAAAATCTTGTTGGGTTACTGTCAGCCTAGCGTATTTTGTAGGGTCAGTCTATATGGTAAGTATAAACCTAAAGATATTTTTTATATCTAAGTAAAGAGTTTTGTATACTAATTGTTATTGAGCTAAAATTTGAATTCGTCTTGGACGTTAAGTCGACTTGTATGTCACAGTTTATATTATGCTGTATGTTATTGTATAATTGGCAAGCAATCTTTCTCTTATGAATATTCCGTTGAATAAAACGGAAAAGTAAAATTTTGTAATATTTTTATTCAGTTTATAAGCTCTTTTTGTAGTTTTGTAGGGAAAAATGTGTAAGAGAATTTTTATAGGGTTTTTATTTCACCTAGTTCTTTAATAATTTTAATGGCTATTTTTAAATGTTTTTTTCAAATGAAAATGGTTAATATAATTGTGTCGTTTTATATACAGTGTTGTGTGAGAAAATCATTTATGCATATATATATATATATAGAGAGAGAGATAGAACACGATATATATATATATATATATATATATATATATATGCCTTGTGCAAATTAATTGAAACCACTACTTGAATTTCTTTTCTTCTACCATAAGGCCTGTTTCAAACCCACCAGACTTACGAAGTGTAATCGATTTCTTTTTCATTAAGTCATTTCCAGTAGTGTCTAGTAATATGAATCTATTTTTGTGTTATATAATGAAGTTTGTTTCATCTTGAAAAATAGTGTGTCATCCGTGATTGTAACAGATTTTTATCACGCCCAGATAATACTGTCTCGACTGTCGATTAGTTTTGCTACGGACACATGACCGCTATGAACATTACTCCAAGGAAGCGTACAAAAATTGTAACACTGCACAAACATACTGGCAAGTCTTACAAATAGATTGCAGATTTTGTTATATTTACCCTTTCAACTTCTCACTCGTATCATCAAGGCGAAGAAACACTCCAGATCCCTCAGTCCAAAAGATAATGGAAAAACAATGCCAAGTAACGACATATACGCTATCCAGGAAAATGTGAAAGATCTTTGAAAGACATTATTAAATTTGTTTCAAATGATTTGAGTCTATATATATATATATATATATATATATATACACACACTCATGAAAACTAGCCCCGTATCGTTATAATAAATTACAATTATTTGTTTGAGTGTGTTGTGTGTAATGAGAACGGAAGTAGGGATGGCGCAAAGGAAAGTATGTCGGATTGACAGACAAGAGGAAATGCTGGTAAATAGGGAACGGAGAAATCGCTATAGATACATTAACAAAAAGATAAAAATGTTTTTAGAAAAGCAAAGTGTCGCGTTTTACCCGGCTGTTAAAAAAAATTCCAATTTTTCTTCAGGTTTCAATCCTAAAACAGGGTCTAAATAATGTTAAGATCAAATTAATTTACGTTAAAAACATTTTGTTTTGAATAAAAAAAAAAGGTGGGGATGGGGGGTGAAGAAACAAAAGAATAAACCTCGAAGTTAATTCATAATATAAGTAAACTGTATTGTTAAAGAGAAAAAAAACAGTTATTATAAGGAACAAAAAATTTAAATGAAATCTAAGAAACGTAAAATTAAAAATAGATTGTATCTAACATAAAAGTTTTGGGGTATTGGGGCCGATCCCATTAGTCTTCAACTCACTCTTGGGTTGAGACACTTTTCTTTTATTTTCCAAAATCTTCGGGACATGGATCTGGAATTTTAGAATAAGATTGGAAAAGAAGTGTTTATGAGACCAGTAACGTTGTTTACATTCTCCACCCCTAATTCCAAACTAAACCTGAAACGTTTTTGTTGTTTTTGTTATTTATCGAGAAGATATATATATATAGTCACCCGCAGGCAGAACTGTTTCGCTGTATCACAGCTCATCAGTACGGTTAGACATCCGATTGCTTTACCCAGGATTGAAACCCGACCGAATTAGCGTAAGTCGGTGATTCTGCCTCTGAGCTATGGGCGCTAGGTAGAAGGAGGCAGTCTTTTTGGCGTGTATATTATCATTATACACGCCCAATAGCTGAGAGTGTTCTAATTCATTGCTGAATGAACGATGCGTAGACGCTAGAGTAGCTACTGTTTTTCAAAATCTACCATTCTTCCAGAGTGCTCAATCAGGGTGTGACAGATTATCATAATTATTAAAAACTGTTTTTAAGCTTTTGCGATGTGGTGATATCATTATTTACATTATATACATTCAGTTTATTGTTTTTATCTTTATTAATATTATCAAAATCTCCCTAGACATGGCCCGTGAAAGAAGAATGGTCTATCCCGTAGATTATTTGTTGTAGCTTATGCAAATCGATATGAAGTCCAGAGGCAACAACGGACAAAACTCTGTGATAATATGAAGAAAAATAAAAAAATATATGAAATATAAATAGTGTAAATATTGATTTGATTTATTAGTAGGTATTTGTTTTTTCAATATATTTTGACGAAATTAATCGGCACTCAGTTTCTTTAAAAATTCCGAAATTTACTCTTTAATCAGTTTCTTAGATTAAATATCTTACTTACTCATTTACTGGGTGCATTTTCGATGCTTATTATTTTAAATATACTAACAATGGGTTTAACTCTTTGAAATTTCCACCAGATTGATAAAGATTTATCATGAACCTTGTTGTGTAATGTTTAAGCGATTTACACCTCTCTCTAAATGGACGTATTACAACGAAAATAAACGCGGAATATGTTGACGTCACTTCCTTAATCTGTTGGTGCCTATTTGTATGAGTTATGGCCGTTATCCTATTAACATCTCTGAGGTGAACGCTCTGTGTTCATGAACGGGCGAGATGTGATAACACGTTTGTCAGTTGGCAGAATATTATATTGTTATTGCAACACATATTACGCAAGCTGTTCCATTTTCACATCACCAAAAACCTATTACCGCAATTTCGGTTATTCATACTAAAGCCAACTGCTGGTTATAATAACATCCACGTTCACCTTTACCGCCAACTTCTGCTATTCTAGATAATTGATGGTCCTGATGGCAATATCCCCGGTAATATTATTCTGTTGTTAAGGGCAATTCATATCTATAAATATCAATTTATCGATTTAAATGTCTTCTTCTTGCTCTCTCCCTTTAGGTCGTTGATGATTACGGCCGCCCCCGCCTTTCTATCTATCGTTGCTCTTGTATATATTTTTCTCTTTATGATCCCCGTTCTGTTCTGACACGCATTTACCCAAATTAACCGTGTACTCTTTAGGATTAATGTTAGTTTGCTTAGCGGCAAATAAAAAACTTATGGGTCATTTAATGCCATAATTTAATTTACTGGAAAGAATCAGTAATTTTCTTTTACAAAAATGTATTGCTAATAATATTTTTTTAATCTTTAGCCGGTAATAATTTTTTAATGCAATTTTGCTGGTAATATTTTTAAAATAAACTTCTCGTAATATTATTTTAATACATTTTTTGGCAATATTTTTAAAATAAATATATAGTTATATTTTCAAAATTAATGTTGGCAAAATTTTTAAAATGTATATCTCATAACAATGTATTGTTGTTAATACTAATTTAAATATATATTTTGGCAGTATTTTTAATTGTTTGCCTGTAATATTTTACTAACTTTATTTCTGGTAATATTTTTAATATGTATTGCTGCTAATATATGTTTTTAAATAATTTCTGTAATTGTTTAATAAATATTTTGTGGGTAACATGTATTTAAATATATCGATGGTAAAATTAAAAATATATCTAAGGTAATATTTTTAAATGTACTTCTGGTAATATATTTCTAAAATATATTGCTCGTAATATTTTAATGTATAGAAATTGATTTATTTTCAAAAGTGTGTTTCTGTCAATACTTTATAAATGTATTGTGATAAATGTTTTGTTAAAATGTATTGCTGGAATTATTTCTTTTTTTAAAATGTATTACGCGCGATATTTTTTAATAATGCATCGTATGATATTATTTTTTATAAATGTATTCCTGGCAATATTTTTAAGTGTATTGCTGTCAATATTTTTTAATTTATTGACTTTACTATTTTTAAATGTATTGTTGGTAATAATTTTTATATGTATTGCAGGTAATATTTTTAAAAAGGTATTCTTGATAATAATTTTAATGCATCGCTAACAATATTTTTTAATGTGATTCAGGTAATATATTTTTAAATGTTTTCTGGCAATATTCTGTTTAATGTATTGCTAGTAATATCTTTTTAATATATTGTTCACAATATTTTTAAATATATTTATGATATTTTTAAAATGTATTGTTGTTAATATACTTTCAAAAATAAATTTCTGGCAATATTTTTACAAAATGTGTTGCTGCTAATATTTAAAAATGTATTGTTGGGTAATCTTTTGAAAAAATGAATTGGTATTAATATTTTTAATGTATTGCTGGTATTAATTTTCAATTTATTTATGGCTATTTTTTAATTCATTGCTGATAATATTTTTTTAAAATGTATTTCTGGCAATATTTTTAAAGTGTTGATAATAATTTTAAAATATATTCCTGCTAGTTTTTTAAAATGTATTTCTGGAAGTATTTTCTAAATGTATTGCTGGTAATATTTTTTAAATGTCTTAAAAATATCATGCATTTTAAATGTATTGCTGGTAATATTTATATATATATATATATATATATATATATATGGAAATATGTTTCTTTCAATATTTTAAAATAATGTGCTGGTAGTATTTGAAAATTTATTTCAGGTTATATTATTTAAATGAATTTTGGTGTTTTTAATGTTTACCTGCTTAATTTTCAATGCATTGCAAGTAATATTTTTTATAAATTAATTGAGGGTAATATGTTTTAAATGTGATATTAGTAATATGTTTTTAAGATTTATTGCTCTAAATATTTTAAAAACGTATTGCTTGTATTTTTTAAATTTATTTCTGTCAATATTTTCTTTAAATTTACTAATATTCTTTAAATATATTGCTAAAAATATTTTTAAAAATTGTATTTCTCCCGTAAAATTTTAAATGAATTGCTGATAATAATTTTAAAAAATAAGTATTGATGGTAAAATTTTTAAGTGTATTTTTGGCAATATATTTTCAAAAGTGCGTTACTGGTAATATTTGTAAAAGTTATTACTGAAAATATTTTTTAAATTTATTGTTGGTTATGTTGTTTATTTATTTATTTTTTTTTTTTAATATATTGCTGGTAATATTTTTTAAAAATGTATTTCTACTAATATTTGTAAAGGTGTTACTGGCAATATCTTTTTAAATGTATTGCTATGAATATTTTGTAAAATGTTCTGCTGTAATTCTTTTTTTCAAAATTTATTCTTAGCGATATTTTTTCAATGTATTTTTAAAATTTATTGCTTTTAATATTTAAAAACATATGTATTTCTAGTAATATTTTTAAATGTATTACTGGTAATATTTTATATATGTATTGCTGATTATATTTTTTACAGAAATGTATTCATGATAATATAAAAATAAGTGTTTAACTTCGTAGGTTTAACCTTTTCCTACCAGGTTGTTAACACCCAGAAAAAAAAAAGGGTGGAAAAATAAATATTATGTAGGTACTTATACTAACTACAATTAACTGGTCATGCAGAGAAAGATAATATCCCTTCTCCAGAGTTTTCTTTTAGAAACTCTTGAGAAAAAAATTAATAAATATATCTGAAAGGAAAATATTAAAACAAAGTATGAACAAGGGTAAAACAATTTTTTCTACTAGTCTAAGCTACCAATGACAGGAGTGTTTGAAAAACTATAGATTAATATATCATTACCCGTAAACAGAGTCTTGAAATTTTCTTTGAATTTTCGTAGTTTCTCAAAGAAAAGCCTTCTGTCTTCATTTTGATAATTCCAGTTCATCTATGCTTTCCCAATACGGAGTTTAAAATATAATTGAAGCAGTATTTGGTTTGGTGGGTGGGATAGAAATAGAGTGATGGGTAATATTTTACATTTCAAAACTCAAAATGAATCGCATTACAAAACTGATCGTCCGAATCCTGATGAATAGAGCGAAATAGGACAGGAACAGTGGGGTGTCGTCAAAGACACTAGAACAAGGAACGCCATCTTTATGATTAGGATTCTCTCAGAAAGAACAATACAAAAGTAGAAGGACGTGTACCGATGTTTTAGTGGTTATGCGAAGGCATTCGACAAAATACGCCACAAAGAATTGATGGAGATGCTCAGCATTCTTGACATTTGTGGGAAAGACATTAGAGTAATTAAGAATCTCTACTGTCAGCAAACTGCCTGCATACCGACAGGTAATGAGTTCAGCAGGAACTACCTGTGTACCAAAAAAATAGATCGTTCTCGCTCATATGTTCCGTCCATACTATTCTTCTGTACAACCACGTATTTCTTAATTCAAGTCTTCTTTTCATCTGTATGTAGGAGAACCAATATAACATTACTTCACTCTTGTCTGCGTTTCTATAAGAGTTTTCATATTTTGTAATTGATTTTTAAATGTGTGTTTACAATGGTGAAGCCCGAACCGTCGCCTTGGATATCTCTAAAGCATTCGACAGAGTATGGCATGCCGGCCTTCTACGGAAATGCGAAGCTATGGCATAACTGGACTTTTGTTGGACTTAATCCGGTCATTCCTCTCTAACCGCACACTAAAGGTGGTATTAAACGGACATGCCTCCCATAACTACCCTACAAACGCGGGTGTACCCCAAGGCTCTATCCTAGGTCCTACGCTCTTTCTAATCTATATCAATGATCTCCCTGATACCATAAGATCTCAAGTAGGCATGTACGCTGATGATACCACAGTTTACTCTCGCCTCGATCAAAAATCTGGTGTTGGTGACAAGGCGAACCTCGCTGCTGAGCTTGAGAAGGACCTCCAATCTGTGGTGGATTGGGGTAAGAAATGGGTCGTAAAATTCAATTCTTCCAAAACGAAGCTGCTGTCAATTAACCACCACAGACAACCGCACCTCCCTCCCATTAGCATGGAACAGGCTTGCCTCCCAGAGAGTAAATCACTACGCCTGCTTGGCCTGACACTCTCATCGGACCTCAAGTGGAATGACTACGTCGAATCCATTGCTAAATCCGCAGCTATGAAAGTCGGCTCTCTGTGCAGGGCCCGGAAATTCTTTCCGCCTGAATCTATCCTGCAATTATATAAATCCACCATCCGCCCGTGTATTGAGTACTGCTGCCACATCTGGTTGGGTGCCCCTTCTATTCTCCTCGGGGTTCTTAACAAAATACAGCTAAGAATCTGTAATGTGATTGATACCGACTTGGCTGACCGCCTGCAGTATCTTTCTCACCGGCGTGACGTGGCATCCCTGTGCCTCTTCTATAAATACTTTCATGGCTTCTGCTCTGACGAACTTAAATCACTGGTGCCCCCTAGATGTGAATTTGCACGAGATATTAGATTGGCAACTAGATCCCACCCTTTTACAGTGAAACCGATGAAATGTAACCGCAATTTCTACTCCAAAAGCTTCTTTCCTCGCACTTCCCGCCTGTGGAATTCCCTACCGCATGCTTGCTTCCTCGACGGCTACAACCTCCAGGAGTTTAAATGTAAGGTCAATAGACACCTCCTAACACACTAATTCATACCCACTCTCTCCAACTCTCTCCCTATGTACATCCTAAGTCGTCTACCACCCTCCTTCTGACATTTCTCATACCTAATCCCTCTATGTAACCCCCTGCGCTATAGTGGCAGTGGAATGCCTTGCTTGGGGTGACACGATTAAAAAAAAATAATTTTAATGGGCATTATTGTGTTTTGTTTACCGTCGTTTATCAAAACACTTTTTAAATCTCTATTTTTATGATTTTACCACTCTAATTCTTATCTCCTATCTCTGGATAATCCTCTTGCTAAAGATTATACATCCTATCTTCTAAGAATTTATTGTTTTTTTCTTTCCACTCTCTCTCTCTCTCTCTCTCTCTCTCTCTCTCTCTCTCTCTCATTGCATTTTCTACAACTGATGCCTACAACTGTGCATTATCTGTAAAATTATTGCCCATCACTAATAATATTTGATATTAAAATTAGATAAAATCTGCCCACGAATTCTGTTAGTTATGCGTGTTCGGTCTGTCAGTTAAGTGCCGTGCGTAATACACCCTTGGCAATCATGTCTCTTTTCGATCCATTGTGGATAAAAGAATTGAATAGTAAGAGATATTGGATTCTATAGCGTTGACTGACAACTAATCTATCGTAGAAAAAATGGCAACCTACTACAGGAACATCCTCTGCCTCATCAGTCATGGATCGAAAAAGACATGATCATCCAAGCACATAACTGACTGATCTGGATAAGAGAATTGAATAGAAAGAGAGATTGGATTCGATTGCCTTGGCTTGCTACTAGTCGACCGTAGAAATAAATAACAATCTACGGCGGGAACATCCTACAAAGTGTAAATTTTATTTTTGTTTTGTTTCGACATTGAATCTTACATCTACCTTCAAAAGAAACGTTTACTACCTGATGAGACATTGTCCTTACAATGTCAAAACAAAATGTACACTTTGTGGTAGATTGTAATTTGTAGATCTTCTAAATTATAATTTATAATATATATATATATATATATATATATATATATATATAACTAAACTTATTTATAAATGGAACTTTGTCTGCGTGTGTGTCTGTGTGTGTGTATCCGTTTCCTATAGACTCCGAAACGGCTGAACCGATTTTCTTGAAAATTTACACAGTTGTACTATAAGTGATTGCGAGTGTTGTTAGCTAAGTTTTGTGTCGATGTACCCCCGATAAATAGCGAAAATCGATAATCGAAAAAATCGGGTAATAGAAGGAGTGGTCCGATTTTAGTCAAATTTGATACACTTATAGTCAAAGACATAGGAAACGATATTCAGAAGTTCCAAGGTTTCAGTTTTTACAATAGAACAGAAAATTGATAATCTCTCTCTCTCTCTCTCTCTCTATATATATATATATATATATATATATATATATATATATATAAAAGGCAAGATGTTTGTGTGTGTGTGTGTCTGTTTATCTGTCTGTATGCCTTTTATACAAATCCACAAATTTTATCCGATTCTCACCAAACTTCACAGATATTCTTTAGGCTTAGTCTGAGATCAGGACCATGGATTAGTTTTAAAGCTTTCATTATACCCGAGCAACGCCGGGTTATACTGCTAGTATATATATATATATATATATATATATACTAGCAGTGTAATATAATAGCAGTATTATATATATAATATAATAGCAGTATAGCCCGGCGTTGCAACGCCGGGTTATACTGCTAGTATATATATATATATATATATATATATATATATATATATACTAGCAGTATAGCCCGGCGTTGCTCGGGTATAATGAAAGCTTTAAAACTAATCCATGGTCCTGATCTCAGACTCAGCCTAAAGAATATTTGTGAAGTATATATATATATATATATATATATATATATATATATATATATAGGAGAGAGAGTAACGGTAAATAATTAATGATAAGAAAACGTCCTTTGGTAAATAATGAAGTGGATCCTAGTAATATAACATGGGGAATAGTGTATTTCGGCAGACTAAGGTAACAGTCGTTTGTCTTGTTAATCCCGGTGTGGATTGAGGCGGGCAAGATGGTTGACATCTTTATCTGCCGAAATAGACTATTCCTGAAATGAGATGATTTGAATTGTACTGTTTAATGTTGAATTAATTTTTATTTATTTATTTATATATATATATATATGTTTATATATATATTGACATAAATTAGTAAATATACATATGAGGACACTGTACGTATGTATAGTATCATTATTCAGGTTTTAATAAATCAGTGTTCAATGTATGAGCAAAGATGTATTATATATATATATATATATATATATATATATAAGTATATGTACTATCTTACGTCTATGGCATAACTCAAAGTTTCATACGTTATGCAATCCTCAGGTGTATTTTTCAAACTGAGCGAATAATAGATTTGAATATAAATTAACTCGATGTTCATAGGAATTAAATCTTATAAAGTTATGTTACTGCTTTTTTAACAAGGTGAAATATTTTAATTATCTACGGTTACATCTTAATAAATAATTTTAAATTAAAATTTTAAATTCTAAATTAAAATTAAATAAAAACAAAAAATAATAACATGCAGTGAGTAGAAATAAAAGGGGTATAAATCATGAGTCTTAAAAATATAAATATTCAAATATTACATGTACGGGAAAATTAAAATTTCAAAATGTTAAATAAAAATAGAAATAAAAATGAGATAAAATAAAAGAACAGAAAAATGAAAAGTAATATCTAAAGAAAAATTAAGAAGTAAAATTTAGAATTGAAAATATAAGGAGCAAAAACAAAAGGGGTTTAATTAATAATTGTTAAAAGTAATATTGCGAGAAAAAGAAAGAAAGAAAGAGAGAAAGAAAGAAAGAAAGAAATAGGAAAACATAAACAGCGACCTATATCAATCTGGTCTAAGAATTTAAGTATTTTATTCTATGAGAGCATGTGGTTATTACATCATTTCTTTTATTAAGCAAATTTGGGTTCTTGATATGGATTAAGCTGACAAGTCTTTCTAAAAGGCATAGATTATGTATATTTTTTTTCCACTGTAATGTTTAGATTGGCTACTATATTCCAGGTATTCATTCCTAGGTGATTTAATTTTTAATAATGTATAAATAAATCAGTACTTTTGCTGGATTTGTTGTTGTTTAAAGGCATGTGGCTGCTAAATCTTATTTCTCACCAGTTAGAAAAGTACTTCCAATGTCATTATCATCCAAATGAATTCCAGCTCCAGAAACAATACTTTCGGACATGCACCTGATGATTGCATAACGCATGAAACCCCGTGTCGTGCAATAGACGTAGGATAATATATATATTTATTAATATATATACATATTTGTGTGTGTGCGCGCGCGTGTGCATACACTGGATGTTATTAACCATTTCTAGCATCCGCTGTAGGTGTTGCTACATATTTCTAGTTGATTATCTTTAGGGTCAGTATAATATATGACCTTACACTAAAAATTAAACGCATATAGGATAAAACGGTGAATTCTCCTACGAATTGTCCTCTAAGTTCCAACCTTGCCCTTCAGCTCGGTTGAGGGACCGATAGATATATACACACCGCATGACTCTTAGTACTTCAGTTACAATAAATTATAATCGAAAAATAATTCGCATTAAGAAGTGCAATATACCACTGGTTTCTTGTTTTAATTTGAGTTTTGTTTAATGGTATATAACTCTGTGGGTTATTTAATGCTAAAAAGATAGGGTTTTAAGGTATTTTTTAATGTTCGATTATAGTGAGAAAGTTGATTTTATTCAGATTTTGATTATTTTTTTTTTTTTAGAAAGCTGAAGAAGCTTTCTAGTTTTGTATTCCAAAATGCATGGCTGGTAATATTTTTTCTTCAAAAATGCGTTATAGTAATATTTTTTTCTTCAGAAAAGTATTGTTGGTAATATTTTTTTTCAAAAATGTATATTTTTCTATCACAGTCTATTTTTATGTATATATTTCTATAAATGTTTTTCATAGTGTTTAGACCCCAGTTTGCCCATAGTTGGGACCCAAACAGATGCTACCACTCCAAGTCAGGGTGAACTTGGGAACAACAGAAATTAAGAGGTGGTTCCATGGTCCTCACCACCTTCCAATTAGAGATCTTGCAACCTGACGCAGTTTACCATCATCCCCAGGACCCTGGTTTTTTTGTATTTTCCTTGTTACGCACTCAAAATAAAAGGTGCGATTGGTAAATTTTTGGAATTTTATATTTTAATTTTGCGTATGTGTTTTATTTGTTTTTGATTTTATCGAATGCAAAGTATTGTCGGTTCAGATGGGTACCGTCTGTGAGAAAAAGATCACCATGACGCAAATCACTACACCAGAAATTTGGAAACGATATGCTGTATCCTTTGGCAATTGTGCCTGAAGATCCAATGCAAACAGTTCAGAATTTGGATGTCAATTAGATGACAGGGTAGAGGGTTTAGTAAGAGTTAAATGCATGAAAGGTATAGCAACTCAGAAAAATTACTCCGATTGTTCTGATAAGAAGAGAACACCCAAATTTGTTGGTGAGGACCTTAGACACATGACGGGGGCCTCAATGAAGTAATAATGCTTCCTTGAGTCAAGAAGGTGGCTGATGGAAAAATCTGTCCCACAACAGGACTATGCCACACAAGCAGGAAAACCCAGTCATAGCTTTAAGACAATTCTTGTGACCGCATCTACCCTTATATCTAGTCTTCTAAATCTCCAAAACTGCACCACTTTGATTATTATGTGTAGGGCGCTGTACAGCAATAGACCAACAAAACAGCCTTGTAAAACCAAAGAGGAACTGAAGCCAAAGATTATGACAATATTCACTAACTTAAACAAGGAGACCATCCAGAAGAGATGCAGGAATTTTCGAAGTTGTTTGTAGGTCGTGCTTGACGCCAATGGCGATTTTATTAAATAACTTTACTCTTTAGTATTTCACCATATTCTCTTGTAATTTTGGTAAATATATATCTTAAAATGAGATGTAAGTGTTATTTTCATTTTTGCGTAATGTACATAGTTCATCTACCGCGCCCTGAATCAGTGAGATTGAAGTGTTTATCGCTTTAAATTATGGTGAAAATTCTTTCAGTTGAAAATATCATTATTTGCAAGATTGGAACTACAAATATGTTTACATAGTTCTTCTTTTCTTACAAGACGCCCGACTAAATTCATAATTGATTAAAGTACATACATCTATACAATATCTATATTTATACAATATATTTTTTTATTTTTTATGAATAATGCATTCGTCATTTATAGCTAAAAATAAAAGGAAACGTAATGTTCATAATTAAAAAAAGTACTGAGACAAATAAAAGCGTAAATGTATTCGGAGAGAAGCAGTTGTCATAGAAACGTTGACATAATCGGTTGCTAGTAATTACATATAAGCCTTTCTATGATCAAAGTCGAAAACAGAAAAGACATTAACCTTCATATTTTAACACAATGTTACACTCGGACATTCTCGATAATAAAAATTAACTTCCACAATTATATTGTTAGCAACATGATGGTTTTTACAATCGAATCAGATGGTGTACTGATTTTTCTTAGCTTAAAAGAAAACGGGCTTGAATTCATGTAAAAATTGCTACGTATACTAAAATAAAATTATACATGTTAATATACTCAGTGGATAAAACGTTCGATATCTGATTATGAAGACGGGTTCGAATCCGACCATGGTTGATTTCTCAGGAAGGTGACTTCTTGATATCATTGATCTGAAAGAGTCGGTACCAGCGTGTGAAATCTTTGGTAAGTGCCTGAAAACCAAACCACGAGTTGACCCAAGCCTTGTGAGTGAAAGTGTGTAGGAGGAAATAATTGGGAGCCGTTGGTGGCTTGGAAAATTTCTCGAGCTTTGGTTAGCAATCTTCCTTCAGATTGTAACACGTAAAAAACCCGGATGTAACGCCCCTGATACATTTCTGTATAAGTCAACGAAAGAATTCAACTCAAAACACCAGGTCTGAGCACAAGCAATGCTTGTTTGATTTCCGACCAACCATTGTGTGGTTGAAAGATGATGATGTGCTGATAGGGGTTTAGTAAAGGTTATAACTCTGAAGGCGTATTGGGATAGCCAACGAGCATTCTAAAAGTTAAGCAGAGTAATAATAAATGGGAAAAATTCGCTAAGACAAAGAAAATGATACTAAATTGCGATGTAATATCCGGGCCTCTGTATGGCAATGACGCCTGGACGATCTTCTCAATGACGAAGAGGAGAATTGAATCCATCGAAAATGTGGTTCTACAAAAAGTCAGTGAGGATAAAGGTACATGTGAGCAACGAACGAAATTTTGAAGAAAATAGGTACGACTCAACACTACGCCTTGCGATCTACATTGCGATGACTGTGCAGACGTTCTATTCTTTAGCGGATAGAGGTCATTATTCGCCAAGTGGTGTAGAGGTACAGTGGAGTATTGATTAGCGGATTCGATAGTGGAATCGATGATCCGATTTCGAATACCTGTCAAATTCATTATATTCACCAACTTGGGAAAAGTATGAACCAGATGGATTCATACCTTTCTTCCCCCAACTATAGGTAAATAGACTGACAGATCTGCTTCTATAATCTCTATGGGAACATCTTCACGCCATATACAGTTTGGGACCGCTTGTGAAGCCAAAAACCCCCATGAAACTTCTAGGAAAGAAGCTGGCATAACCCGCCCAGGCTCAATTATACTACAATTACAATTAAGTAATTGGTATAGATAAGATAGGTTGTCTTTACACCTACATAGCACTAGGTCTAGTAGCACCACACAGGTGAAAGTTTAAAATGTGGGAGATATTTCTGTCGCATCTTGTATTATCTTAAAATACAGATTTATGAGTGCCGTTTGTAGAAGAAATTTCATTAATCGAAATTGTTTATCTGAAAGCTTAATTCTGCCTGTGGGTCATTATTTTCTGGTAAAATACTGCATTTTTAATGATAATGCAATGGCGAGTTTGCAGGGAATCCAGTCAAATTCTTCTTGATCGTTTTAATCATTATTCAAATTTTACATTGCATTCGAGCTACGTTCTGAGTAACATTAAACATTTTACCAGAGGACTTTTCTCTTCTCTGAATATGATTAATACATTCGCATTAAACGTTCGAAGGTTACAAAAAGAAAGAAAGAAAGAAAGAAAGAAAGCGCATTTAAATCTGTTTCTGCATCGCAGTTGATTATTCGCCCCCGAAATTGTTTCTAGGCGATTTTGTTCAATTGATGAAAACTTAAAATGAATCATACTTTCCAGTAATGAATTCATTATTTTATTGTTAAATTTGATCAAACAAATAAATATAGAAATCACTATTTAATAATATAAAACAGTTTCATTTGGCAGCTCATTTATGCATTGATAAAATAACGCTGAGCCGTGTAAGAAGGGTTAACAAACTATTTAGATAGTTCGAATCTCACTGACTGTTATAGATTTGACATATTGAAAATATCTATACTAAATCTAAAAAATACGTTTTATTAAATTCTGAAATCGTTTTACGAATTATTTGATAGAGATGGAAGTCAAGTAGAGACGTTTCTAGGTTATTTTCTAAGCGCCGCTTAGATGTGGCACATGGTCGAATGTATGTAAAACCCACTGAAGTTTGAACTAGCTACTCAGTTGTAACGGTTTCAAGCGAGACAAGATTGTTAACCATTTCACTACGCCGAGGTGCCTAAGTAGAGACATTTTCGGTTAGAATTTTCACAAGAATGATGAGAATACAATAGACTGAGCACGTAAGCAAACGATGAAATTTTAGAGAAAACGACAAGAGGATACTTAAGTTGTTTTACAGGAGGATCATGAGAATTGAATGGACTGAACATGCGAGTAAACTATCACGTTTTAGAGAAAACGGAAACAAAAAGATATTTAAGTGGTTTTACAGAAGGATGATGAGAATAGAACGGACTGAAGAATGGACTGAAGAATGTACTGAGCATGCAATGAAGATGTAGAGAAAACGGAAGAAACGCTGAAGCTTTATAGACAATGGAAACAAAAAAGGCGCTAATACTTATCGCCAAAGGCAACTGACATCACTAGAGCACATAATTAGCTCGTAGGAATTGAAAATTAATTTTCTCTAGTTAACTTATGTTTCTGCCACAATTTAGGGTTGATTTTTTCTTTCTTTTATGAAGATATTTTACATTGTAAATGCACATCGGGTGCCTAGCTTTCATAAATTGTTACTTTTTATATTCCACCCCTACGAAAAAAATTTATATATATGGTGAGTAGTTAGGCCTTCTAGTCAGTCATTTAAGTGTCATAACACGCTTGGGAAATCATGTCTCGAAAGAAGCATCTCTTACTGCGTAGAAAATTTTCCCGCGGTTGTTTGTTATTATTTTTTGCGGTAGACTTGTTGCCAAACAAGGCTACAGAACCCGGTCTGTCCTGTTATTTAATTCATAGCTGGAGAGAAAAGAGCCAGATCAATAACTTTCTCAAGAGTATTTTCGTGTATGTGACTGCAACAAATTTATGGAGACTTAGAGGAAGTATGGTAATTCTAGGAAAAATGGTAAGAATGTGTTGGTTTTGTGTAAGGAATACTGTGGTATGCTTTCTACTCTAATTGTGGTTAGCTATGTTTAATCATAAGACAGTTGATAACCAGCCTTCCTTTATCACGCTTTTTAGCTTTGTATCAAATTTCTTGTACATATCTAGCAAGATTAGTGCTATCAATGCGCAGAAAACCAGATATACAAATACATATAGTGAAAATTAACGCAACATATTAGCCTAAAATTTGAACGCGGCTCGTTGATTTTACTTTCAGCGCCGAGAAACTTCACACTCCCGCGTGATTTCTGTGCTAGCGAGAAAACATGTGTTAATGACAGTAAACAGATATTTCTTATGGCACGAGTGTTTTCTTCAAGCCAATGAACTGGAACTTGATATGCATTTTAAATGTTTTCTGGGATTGCGTATATCCCAGATTAATTCTGTACCCTTTTTCGGTGTGTTCCATACAAATTAAAAAAAAATCTCTACAGCATTTTATTCTTATATGAACAAAACAGGGATTCAATAATGAAACCTAACAAACGGAAAACAACATTTGCTTCCAAATTAGTTCAGCTTCATCTCCGCAGCTCACAAGTGGATGCGATCGTGGAAAGAATCTAATTTAAAAGCTGTCTCATCCAAGATTCAAAACAAGGAGTGGTTCTGAAAAGAACACTTTTGAATCAAGAAAACACTGCTTTTCTAGTGGATATTACCGGTGAATGCCATTAACACAACAGTACTTGAGTGAACAAAGAATTTTGCTCGAGTAGTTATTAATACAACCAATTTTAGAAGCACCACTCATATTCTTCTTCTAATATTTCATCACTTCTTTCTGAGGCTTGACTGAATGTATTTTTCTCTGTTTTTTCTCGTATCACATAATTGAGAAAAACACTGAAACTAATTTTTTCGTGCGAAATGGTTCATTTTTTTAAAGATTGCAATAAAATTGTGTTCTAGGCCCAGATTAAAACCACAATTTTAAATCTTCAGTTTACAAATAGTCTAGTTTACCGAAGTTGAGTATTCGAGTTCTAATTCTAAGCTAATATGTTGCATTCATTTTCATAGATATACTGTTGGAGAAGCATGGGCCTATCAATTCTCTCACCACTCTAAGCTATTAGTTAAATAACATCAAAGTTTGTCTATCAAGCTTTGGGCAACAGTTACACTGGTATTAGGATAAAACTAAATTCAAAACTATAGAAAAGGCAATAGGAAAATAGTTTACTACTTTTCACAAGATCCGTGTATGTGAGGGTAACAATGTCTGTTTCAAAAGAGTCTAACTTAAGATGAAGAGCGACCCAGTGAAATTAAACTTGTTTTATTATTACATGCGTACACGGGATTTAATAGAGGTGTCATAATGATTTGAAAAACGGTTTAAATAATTCGAATAATTTCGACTAATTACTGTAAATCATATTCAAATAAACCTGGATAAAAGAAGGTTTGCAACTCTAATATATTACAAGACCAGTGTTGTGAAGTAAATAAGACTGCACAAATAAACTAGGCAAGAAGGCTTAAATAATGTACTCAGACATTTCCGACAGAGTTCCGACAATGTTTGTCAGATTACCGTTGGAGTCAGTCAGAATAGAATATAATAACCTACAGTAGCAAGTTATAAAATGCCGACAACAAATAGGAACTTATACGAAATTTGAAAAATAACTTTTTGCTTCGGTGAACATAATAACAGTAACGAGAAATTTGAACAACTTTTTTTTTATGTGCGTTAAGAAATAAACACAACACACAACGGCATTTGTTCAAACTCCACAAACAACTATAAAAGTTAATTGAAATAATTCAAAAGAAAACGGAAATTCTTTCAATTTCCTTAACTCCCAACGCGGTTGGAAATAAAATAGTTGAATTTGCATATAATTCAGTTGATGGAATTGCATTTTTTTGCTTATTTCAGAAGATACTAGCAATTTGACAGAGACAAATGCAGCGATTCAAAAACAAAAAACTATAAAAAAAACTTTTGTTGAGAAAGTTAATATTAGTAGAAAATGAAATATACTGCAACTTTGTAGTACGGAGAAAATCAGCAGAAATTTGCTTTGAAGAAAAGGTAAATAATCTGACTAAAACTTTAGGCGACAAACGTTCGTTGTTCAATACTTGTTAGAAGTGTATGAATCTGACGAAAAAAAAAAGACAAAGATTGTGTCACACATGCTGAAAACATTATCAAGGAGCGTGAAAGATTTCACTTAAACGAGCTGATTCTGATTATTTTTAAAGGATTAATTTTCGTTCAAGGTTTAACAGCAAAAAAGACAGCAATATGAGCTAGAATCCTAATGAAATTAGTGCAGAATAAAAACTATCACTACAAAAATATCGGACGAATGTCAGAGATTACTAAATCTGAGACGCTATACGGAGGACGTTGAAGAAAAAGAATGCGTATATATATAAAAGCTAAAAATGAATGTGGAAAATGAAAAATTGTTCCATGTTTTAAATGTAGATGTTACATCTCAGGGACGATTGTCATTTTAAGAATTTAAGTGCTACATGTATAGAAAAGTAGGACATTAAAATAACGTCACAAAACTAAATCACGGAAAAGTTCTCACAGAAAATTATTCGTACACAGAGTTGAGACCAAAAAATAATCACAGGAAACATAAAAAGTGTAGAAAAATTACCAGTATCTTGTTGCATTTTAAATGCAAAAGACACTGTAATGTAATATAATTAAAGAAGCCACATGGAAAGTAAATAGAATACATATATTAAAGAAAATTTCGAAAATCGTATATAACGTCTCGAGTGAAAAATTATTTGTTAGTAGTGAAATGACTTTGGTAAGTCAGTTAAGTGTCATACGTGATACACACTTGGGCGATGATGTCTCGTAAGAGACATAATTGACTGGGTAGAAGATTATCCTGCTGTAGGTTATCATTACTGGGTGGAAGATTGGTTGCCAGCAAGACTATAGAACCCAATCTGCTCTGTTATTTAACCCGTAACTGGAGGGAAGAGACGAAATAATACCTTTACCAAGGGTATTTGCGCGTAAGTGAATGCAAGGATTTTAACTGGAATTTGAACTCGGCTCCGCGATTTCTTGTTCCGATTTTATATTCACTGCACCACAACGCACATCAAAGAATCAAAATCCTTAGTTACATCTATGGCAAGTAAATTTTAACTTAATTTTGATGAAACTTATTTTATGTTGCATTAAACATTGTTTGCTCTTTTTTAATTGTTCCAAGTCGATTTTCAGATGACAATCCCTTTTTGTTCCAACCTTTAACTGTAAAAATACAGTTTATGATTATGAAGGTAATTTGGCCTGATTGGTATCGTCGTATCAAGTGTGATGCAATATTAGTTAATTTAATTTAATTTAATTTAGTAGAGTTGTGCAGTTGGTTATTAGTAGGTTATGCATTTCTGTTCAATAGCACTGGCTGTATTTAGACTTGGTGTATGTTATTGGATTGATGCATTCGGATTTTTTAAATATATATTTTTAAATATACATGCTGTCCATAAAGTTCGTGCTTATAACTTTATTTGTATTTGCGATAGAAATAATTTATGAAAAGGTTTAGAAAAAAGTGAATCTATATGTTTAAGATTTTATTTGAGATGTTTTTTAAAGTTTCCACATTTCCACCATCATTAGCAATACAAAGGGTGATACGATTTTGCAATTCACTGATTTACAGTGATGCCTGAAATCACATTAGTTATTTTTGCTTTCAAATCTTCTAATGAACTAGGTTTGGTTGCATACACAATTGTTTAAGAATATTCCCATAAAAATATAATGGGCAACGTGGAGGCCAATATAATGCTCCACTACTTCCGATCCACCTGTTAGGAAATTCCTGATTTAAAAACTGTCTAACACGCAGAGCAAAGTGACAAGGAGCTCCATCTTGTTGAAACACTGTTTATCTTTCAGGTTTAATTTGTTAAGCTCATATTTTACAGATTATTTCTATCACAAATACAAATAAAGTTATATTTTTTTTAAGTGCACATGGACTTGATGGACACCCTGTATTTTGGGGGAAAATTCTGAACTTTATGACGTTTGTGGAAGGATTTTGAACCTGATCAAAATTTCTTAACATGTCGTACATTTTATTTAAGATTTCGATTGCCAACATCACTACGAGCTTTAAGGCTCAAAGATATTTAAAATGGCGGTAACCGAGGAAGGAAGTGAAACAAACAGGTCTCTCTGATCAAAAAAATTTGACGACTCCTGATCTAAATAAAAAAAAAACAATTTAATTTGATTAAAAAAATAATTTATTAATCCGATGTTTTCCTGTTCTTCTCACAGATTTTACAAATAGTCTCTCAAAAAATTCTATTTTAATGTTTTCTTGAAATTTTTAACAGACTTTTCTTCCGAACAGTTTCTCATCAATGCTGTTTTTACACAGGGAACTTCTTTAAACGTCATTATTTTTGCATAAAGTTTATATTTAATATTTTATGTTGTGATACTGTTATTCATAGCAACAAATATATTAATTAAGTTTAGGTTAATATTGTAACAATCATACAATCGAATCAAATATAACATTAGAAATGTTTCAATTTTTTGTTTAATTTCTAAAATTTAAAATAGGCATCAAGTTCTGGTCTGTCATATAAAATTCCATGTTCATTTTACAGTGTAAGTCCATTTTTAAAAAAAATCTTATGACGGTAAAAAAGTTGGCTCGATAAAAATTGCATATTTAAGAAGTTTAAATCTCTATCCAGATCTAGATCTCACGTGACTCATTACACCCGGAGGGGCACGACATGTATTGCAGTAGCAGTAAAGGTGGTGTTTCTTGGAGCATGACAGCCTGATGAAGCCCAACCTTTTGTAAGCAGGTTTGAATGCAGAGTTTTCCTTCTCCTACACCGGTTGCCACCCAAGGCTATAGAACCCAGGCTGTCTTGCTATTTAACCATAAGAGGAGAAGTGCTGGCTTCCTATATTTTTCAAAGGGTTTTAGCACGTAAGTGAATGTAATGGATTCGACTGGAATTCTAATACACTTCCTCAGTCCAAGCTGCTATCCATTACTCTATCGTGCCTCTATCTAAAATTAAGCAAACATTTTAGCGTTGTTCTCAGTTATATTGTAAATATTACAATAAAGCTGAGTGCAACCGCCCCAAAAAATGTAAATAGGGTAAATAAAAACTAAGTGTTGAGTTGGTTGAGAAAATAGACAAAGAAAATGATGAAAGAAAAGATACAAATATTTACTCAATCGGAACCTTTTGTGTGTGTGTGTAGAGAAGATTTCAAGGGAAAGTTTCTTTAAAGAATAAAGGAAAAGTTGAACTTACTTTTCTGGTAGATTAGGCAGCAAAACACACTCGCTCATTAAGCCATGTACGTTTAATGCATAGATCTCTAAATTTAGCGTTCTATCTAGATGTAGGTCCGCAGCGGAAGAAAATCGGCGACTTGTACTACACCACAAATGCTCCCGGATCCTTTTTTTTCTTTCCACGCATATCCAAAGCTGAATCTATGACTTAAATAGCAGGGTAAAGTGTGTTCTCTGGATATAAGTGGAGCAGTATTGGAGGAAGAGAACTATAAATCCCTAAATAAAGTAAAATTACCTCACTATGTTTTCCAAAGAGATAATGCCAATTCACAGATAATATTAAAAAGGTGAGACATCATGTCCTGAATGGATATCGTATTATAGAATAAAACTAAAAAAACAACCTGTGATTTTTCTAGAGGCTTATATTTCCAGAGATTAATACATTTTCAACCAGTGATCGCCATGCTTTTACCGCCAGATTCCAAAGATAAGAGAATGATTTTAAATTCCAATTGTGTTGCTCACATTTTTTTACGAGCATATACCCTTGGGAAAATATAAATAAACCTCTTCCCTCCAATTGTGGGTCAAATAGTAAAACTTGTATTAGTAAACCATTAACTCCAAATGTTACTTACAGTTTAAGAATGATTTCTGATTTTACATAATCTACAAAAAGGTTGATAAACCGTAATAAATCAATGTACACGCAATCTTCACTTCTTAATAACCACATATTCATTCATATCACACACCGCATTCATTATAACAAATTTAACAGAGGTCTTCTAGCTTGAGTGATCTTGAGGTTTGTATTCGGCCAATTTTAGGATGCGAAAAGAAAATTGATGAACAAAGACAGGAGGAAATTTATATCCATGATAATCGACTTTTGTTGATTAAAGTAAGATTACACTATACACGCTCAGCTTTATGTTTAAAAAATGCAAATGAACTTTCTAAATCACATTTAATGAAAATAGTATGAATGCATTTTGCCAAACTACTTAATTTTATTACTATTAAAACACATGGTTTCCCTTATCTCCAAAAACCACTCTGCATCTTATAAATTTGCTCGTGATGATAGTCGTAAATTTTTGGTGTGGGTTGAGCGTCAGGTTCCCAGTTATAGTTTCCGATTCTGAGCCCTTGAAAGGAAAACAAATCTAATGTTTCCACATTAAATTAAAAAAAGGTTTTCAGAGAACCTATTATTGCAGGGGGGATACGGGGTATTGGCAGGAAACGGAATTCCTGCTACAATAACATGCGCTTAAGTACCAATTAAGGTTATGTCTCAGTCGTATTATAGACTTAAACTTCTCTTCTAATCATTACATAAATACAAAATATTGGTATTTTTCTTAGTTTTTAGGAGACACGGTTGAGTAATTAAATAATGTGAGAAAAACTTGGCAAGAATAATGTATTTTGTTGCTTATAAGTCGCATTTTTTCGGTTCAGATTGAGAAATTGAAGAGCTGTGTTCAAATTTCAGTCAAGTTCATTAAAACCCTTGAGCAAGCTATGAATCCAACTCTAACCCCAGCTATGGATAAATAGTAGAACAGAATATGTTCTATAAATGGGTGTAGCAAATAGTTTAGGAGATGAAAAATTTTGAATTCTAAAGTGTATGTAGTTATTGCAAAGCACATACAATGCAACTAAGGAAATAACTAACCGTTCGCATCAACTCGATATATGACTGACTATATTCAATGTTTCACTTGCTCCGTGGTGAAGTAAGTTCGTCATGATTAGTCAGGTTTTCAAACTGAAATATGAGATTCACTGGGTAAAACTGAAGACAGTGAAGGGAGCTATGAAGTATAAGAAAAATATTTTTTTCTGATATCTTGCTTCAAATATATTTGAATGAATCTAATGCATCGATGCGTCTTATAAGATGAGAAATACAATATTTTTTATATATATCACGCCATGAGAAACATGCTGAGACGAAAATTTTCTTTCGATAGAAAAAATATTTTCATTAACATTGTCAACACGATAGTCTTTTGCGAAAAGTGATTTAAGAAAATGTCACACACGAAAAACAGCTCACGATTTTGCCAACTCCTCACGAATATAAAAATTTGTAAAGAATAAAATTAAAACTGGCGCCAAATGTCGAATGTAACTTTTGAACTTGATTTTTTCTGAATTAAAAAAAATAGGAACGGTTTATTTCATAAGAAAGATTTCAATGTCATTTACTCACATTAAACAACAGAGGACAATTTTTCCTCTAAATTGTTGATCAAAGCATGTAGATATTCTGCTGATCAGGAAGAGATCAACTCACAGACAGCTTTAGAAAGTCAGAATATCGACATTGGAAATGTGGCAACTATTTGTATGTTTCATTATCTTTTGTGTACAAAGTCGGATCAAATTGTCGGAACTGCTGCTATGGTAAGAAAGCTAATGTACGCAGATTGAAGCCATTAGGAACAGATATTTTGAACTTTGCTGCGCATGTCTTTTTATTTTATGTGCTGTGTCCTTTATGACGTAGACGCCATAACCCTCTACACCTTCCTCTCCTTTGTAATTCTTAATAAGTTTTGTCTTGTTATTTCTCCCGAGCCATGTTCTACCATCAATCCGCTCAAACCAATCAAGTATGATAAACTCTGCTTTCCCTTTCCTTCTTTCTCACACGGGGCGGATAGCCGCCCTGTGAGTGTCAAATTATTCAACTCTTCTTTTCTCTTTACGTGTCCCAGAAATTTCAACTGTCTCTTTATGATGTCAAGTGTAATTTTCCTGCGTGTTTCCATTTTTCGAAAAACTCGTCGTTACTCATATGTTCGGCCAATGGTATCCTCAGTATCCTTCTGTAGAACCACAATTTGGCTGCTTTGAGTCCTAGCTCATCTTTGAGGAGATTGTCAGCATTTGAATCCATATAGAAGGACATATATCACGTAACAGTACAGTACTCACTTTTTTGTTTCCAACAAAATTTTCTCTCTTAATACTCTGCTTAGCATTTGGAATGCATCTTTAGCCATCCCATTACACATTCGTATCTCAGTGTCGCACTTTCTGTCCTCTGTTAGAATACTTCTTATGTATTGAAATTTTTTGTACTTGCTTCATTTTAATGCAGTTGGTATTTTGGGCTCCTCATTTTACTGATGACCATGCATTCAGTCGATTTGTAGTTTATATTTAGTCCTTTCTTTTCGCTATCCTTCTGTACATTTTGTAAGAAGTTTTGTAGTTTTCTTTTGTGTGTCTACTATCAGTACTGTGAGATATACATATCTTATATTGTTAAAATTATTACTGCTAATGATTAATCTAAGAATTGTCTCGGTGTAGAAGTTAAATAAATCCGGTGAGAAGACAGATCCTTTTCTCACACCCTTTCTATTTTTCTGCTAGTATAGATTCTTGTCTAACCTGGATATTTCAAAGTTACTGACTAACTCTAGCAAGTCTTTGTGGCGTAGCTTATAAAATACCGGTACATGCAGATGTCCTTCTGAATTTGTATTGCTTTTTTCTGAGCATAAATATCGCGTTCCTTGTTCCGGTGTTTTTGACGAACTCACACTGTTCTTGTGCTTTCTCTGGTTTGATTCTGTTGCGCACACTTTTCCCCAGAATTAGGATGATGATTTTTGTTATGAGGTACATTAATTTGAATATTTGGTGGAGTTCATATTCTTATGCGGCTGCTTTCACGCGTAGTACTTTAAAATGGATCTAATGAAATCTTCCGGTACACCACCATTGTTGTAAAATTCATTTATTATTTCTTTAATTTTGTCAATACCGAAATCAGCTAAGGCTGACAACATATCTATTACAATTCCGTATGACGCTGCCGCTTTGTTTCTGTTTAATTTGACTAGTGCAGCTTTCACTTCGGTTTTTAATATTGCTTGCCCGTTGGCATTTCTGTGTATTGCCAGTCGTTCTTTTCCATCGTTGAAGAGATCTCATATATATACTTCCAAACTCTGAATTACTTTTTCTTTCTCTAATATGAGCGTTCCATCTTTGGATTTCATGCATCCTGTTGATCAGCATGTCTTTTGTCTTGTTTACACTCTTATTTTTTATGCATATCACTTTCGTTTGTGATACTCGATCTCTCTATTTCGGGTAATTTTTCATTCAGCCATGCCTCTGTAGCCTGTCTGCATTTTTCCTTATTTTCCTTGTGTAGTTTTCTCTGTTCCGTTTCATATCTTGGTATTCTTTTTTCTTCTTCATATCATGTCGAAAATCTCGTTTGCGATCAACTCGACCGTTTTGTTTTGTCATGATGACGTTTTCTTATGTCAGTCATGATTCGCATAGGATGTCATATCGTGTCTCCCTTTCCATTCTGTTCTTCGTATCTTCTTCTCACATTGCCATATATTTTTCTTTCAGGTTCAGATAGTCCGGAACACTGCTGTCTTGCAGTTTCGATAATGCATTCGGTTTCTTCAGTTTCCATACTTTAATTCTTAGTATACAGATGAAAGGGGAATGGTCGCTTCCACAGTCGGCACTTGGAGAGGTTTTACAGGGAACAACAGCATTCCTAATTCTCTTGTTGAAGAAAGATGGAAAGGAAAATTAACTTGTACTTAGAACCAGAACGATATTAAATATTTAGAAAACATAATGAGGATATATTGCTTAGAAATTCTGAAACTGCCAAGATATAGTGAAGGCAAGATGGGGAGATGAAAGCAATGAATAAACTAACAAACTTTTGCAAATAGATGGCAGAACTCAGAGTGTTATAAACTACTGCTAATGCCACTGGAAACAACAATCATCTTTACGAACAAACGACGGACACGTATATATAAAATATATAATTATATTTTTATTCTTTGTCAGTGACGATTGTGTGGCAAGTGGTAGTCAAAGTAAATCACGCACATACGAAGGAGTTTACTAGCGGGAGTTGTCTTATCTTTTCTTTTCCCTGCGCTTTCTCATAGAGTTCTCTCGGGGTTCTGCTTTTCGCCAGAAAAAAAAACGAACTTATATAAGCTGAAATTTCCTCGTATTTTACTTAGTTGCGTCATCTATGGCTACTCATATCTGGTAATCATTTTTGCCAATTATTGCTTTTTAAGCTGGCTGCCTTTGACGTCATCACAGTTTTGTTTGTCACTGTTTATTTTTTCTGCCTTGATGCCGGATGTAAACACACTTTTATTGCTCACTGTCGCTCACATTTATTATATTTCTGTAATTCAAAGTTGTGGGGAATATTAGTGACTTTTACAAAGGGTGAGAATGTGCGGAGAACTATAATCACTAATGCCCTGGGTGAAAATGAGATACAATAGAACCACTGCTCAGTATGGAAATACAGACAGAAGACGACAGGTGTTTGTACAAAATTAATTCATATTTTACAATTTAGTTGATATCCGCCGCTCCTACACCATCAAGTTGGTTATCTGCTTCATTCCGTCTCAGTAAATATGGATTGATGTTTTGTTGTAATTTGACTTGAAACAAAACAATATAGAAGCTGAAAAATTCATATAGTCAGGTGCTTCGTAATTTACAAGACGTATCCATTACAAATATATTTCTATTTATTTTGAAAGCATGTATTTAATCTTTACTCTCATAACATGAAAGACCGCTGAATTTGAAAATCAGCCTGAAAATTTATCAATTGAAATGACGTGTGTATTAAATTTGTTGTTATTATCTACACCTGAGATTATTGGTTCCATTTGCTTCTTATCAGCTAAAAGAAATATTTTTGCGCTATATCATATGAAAATCTACACACAACTAAGAATCCTAGTATATGTCAATAAATGTTGGACAATCATGTCACAGATAAAGAAAAAGGTTGGAGCAACAAAAATGTGGTTTTAGAGAAAGTGGAGACACCAACGACATTTACGGTAGAGCAGGGTTTGTGAGAGAGACCAAGAGGATAATTGTTAAGTGCAACAAGGGATATGGGCAAGTGAAATTTATAATCTTCCACGTCCTGAATGGACACGTCACATAAAGAAGAGCACAGTTTTTACTTAAACATTTCTGCTTCAATGAACTGGAAATTTTTCTATGGTATTTTTTCTATTAACGAATTTTGTAAGATTGGTAATAAATGGAACAGTCCAAGTTATATATTGCAGAATTGTCTTAACAATTTCCTTACAAAAGACGAAAAGACTGGAAGCAACAACAATGTGGTTATACAGAAGGATGATGAGAATACTATGAATTGAAATTGCCGTTTCAACATCATCATCGCAACAGGTTCCGTTCCCGAACCAGCGAATCAACCATCAACGACAAAATGGAAACAAAAAGGACACATGTACTTTGCATCAGGAAGTTAATATAAATTTATTATTCTCAGGTAATTTGTAACTGATAAGATGTATTCGTCATAAAAATATTTCAATATGTTTTTGAAAGATCTATTTAGATTTTTCTTTCATCATAATATGAAAAGAAAAAATTTCAACTCGAAGGTCAGACGTCGATTTTATCAGTTGAAATGATATTAAATCAAGTGGTTAATGTCTGCACTTGTGATTATTGGTTGCATAGCATCTCTTTGCAAAAATATATTTGTTTTTAAGTATGCATATTTAAACATTAGTAAAATTTGTTTTATGCAAACTTCTCCGCTTCAGCTAAACATATTTGGATATTTTGAAGGGCTATGATCATCTACCTCCTGAAGGGTCATTATTTTAATTGCTTTCACCCTAAGCAAACCACGAAGACGCAAGGGGTTACTGGGTGTGGAAGAATTACGATTAGAAACATTACTAACTAGTGGTAAAAAAAAGAGTAATCAGGAGAACATAGATAGTGAGTGACATGTGTCATTCGCGCCTGCCCGGCTGGTTGATTCGCTGGTTCGGGAACGGAAGCCTGTTGCGATGATGATGTTGAAACGGCACCAATTATGTCGACGCTTTTGGGCCGCTGGTCTGATGATCTCGTCACAGTAGCTCGTTCTCAAGACATCTATTAAAACAACGAACTTACTGCCCACGCTTTGTTTTGATCTCAGAAAGTCACGTTGTGCAAACCCGGTAGCCGTATTTCTACCATATCCAGACCGGACATTTGTGTACACCTGTGGTTAAAAGAAAATAATTACAGCAACAACAAAAAAAAAATTAAATAAATGAATAAGTTCGAAGACGCCTGGATGAGTTACAAAAGAAAGTATTTATAATAATAAAAAAATGATTAATTACAAAAGCAGAAAATACAGTTGTCGGAGTCAAGTTTACAATGGAGAAAAGAGCCTTTAAAAATATATCAGAGCTTTCGATCTTCCTTTCGACGTTTCATTAAAATCATCAGCGCTCTCAATTATTCAGAGCTTTCAATTCTCCCCGTAACTTTGAAAGCAAGTCTTTCGGCTTCTTATCGTAGCTTAACGGAATTTATCGAACTAGAGCAAACGTGACGACTAATTACGACGACGGCGAATCGGTGGTTTTTTTTTTTGCCGCCTGAAAATCTGTCCCCAACTCTCTTTTTAAAATTCTTTCCATGGCAGTGCGAAATTTTTATTAAGAATAATCAGAACTGTCAATTCTCCAAATAACTTTTAAAACAATAAAGTTTTGTCGGGGTGCTTATTGGCGGTGCATAATTCGACATTATCTAATTAATCGGCGGCAGGCTTTTCTACGTTTCTTTACATCTTCAGCCATAAGTTCTGTGGTAGGTGATCAGCCTCTGGGTCATGGCTCCCCAACTGGAAACACTTTTCCCTTAGTCGTCACATTTCGACGACAATTTCAAAAACTACCCAAACAATTGATTTTTTCGTACTGAGTTCGGATTTTTATAGCTGTACCCAATTCTTTCGGGAGATGAACGCGACTCAAAGCTTTGACCAATGAGATTATTTTCGACCCACACAATTTACGGAGAGCCATGGCTCGACGAATTAAATATCAACAGTTCACATGAACTAATGTCTTTCTGTCTTTTTTCTTTCAATTACATCATTTTTAGGTTTTCAATTTTCAAATCCTTTTCCCAGGAATAATTTTGATGATTTAACCCTACCTGACCTCATCAAGGGAATTCTGACATTTTGTTATGACTACGGCAACTTTTCAAGCTTCTACTTGGATCAAAACAATTCGTTTCGTATACGAACAAAAGAGATACTACATTTTTCTCTTCTTTCCCAATTATCAGCCAATTTTTCTATTCCCCTGAATTTACAAGTACATAATAGTATTAAAAATATCTTTTTTTACGTAAGCTCACATGGCGGATTACAATAAAGTACAACTAACAGTACCACTAATATCAATTTTTCTCACTCAGTTGTATTATACCAAAAAATATACAAGCGTGGAAATAGTATTACAGACATTGCTTTTAAATTTTGGCAGATTAAATTTGACTGGTAAACATGGAGCCAGAATTGAATTCTAGAAGCGTTTAGTGCGAGAAAAGAAACTGTTAGAACCTTTATTGAGCTGACTCAACTGTAAATTAAGATCTCGACGCAAGTCTAGTGCAGCACTTAAATTAAAAAAAATCGACTGACTATAGCAAAGAGCTTACTCGGATGATAACCATGAAAGTATTTTCAGAAAAGACACAAAGAGCCAACCTTATGGCGCTGAGAAATTGACTAAATCCGAGTCGTCAGATCAGGACCAATAATATAGCTGATTTTTTTAGATGTAAATAGCGAGGGCATTGGCTCATATGAAGGATCAATATTCTAAGCCTGATCGAATAGTAGACATATAATTATGTAAGTCAAATTCAGGAAAAGATAAACTGCCTTGCCCGATATAATGGACCGACTTTTTTAGTAGCTGATCTATCAAGGGATTCTATCACTTCATGTCTGTTGAAAACTTTAGCACGAAAAGGCACAGGGAGTCTGTTTCCTGGATGTTCGCATGCTGAGGGAAGGGCAGAGATGGCGTTTATAATAAAATACTTTTTGGAAATGAAGTACATGTAATTATTTTCTTTTGTATTATTAGCTAATAATGTTCATTGTAAGAAATATGTTATCAGAACGCATTGGAAATTATACTAAAACGATATATAAGAAAACCAATCTCAGAATTTCAGCAAAAGTTTACCCAAGTTTTTATTCTTTTTATTTAAATATTGTATAATATTTTATTCTTTTTATTTTATTGTATAATAGATTTTTCTTGTTTTTCTTTTTGCGCTAAAAAATCATGTAATACTCAAACGTGAATTAAATGTGACTTTTTCGTATTTAAACTGTTTTCGCTTTTTTCCTTTACTGAATACTAGATGCTAAATCGATTGCCGACATGGCAATATTTCAAGTCAGTAACAAACAAATCGTTACCCAATGTACACTGTTACTGAATACACGTCAGTTTTTTTGTGATAAAGTCTCGGATTTTACAGTTGAAAGCTACGGTTATAAGAAATCATTGAACTACTTTAGAATAAAATGTATGCAATGGAAATATTCATTCATTGCATTCAAAGTCGATGTGAATAGAAATATTTAAATTTCGTCATATTTTCGTTATTATCTTTCGCGCCTCTCTTCAGGCAAAATGTTAATCTAAATGGATAAAAAAATATGAAAAGCTGTGTACGGTGGCATCTTGCAGGCTGTCCTAACAAAAAACTGCAATCATTCGAAAAAGAATCGAATATAGAGCCGAAAATCAAAATCCTGAAAAAGTTAAGAAATTATTTTGAGGCGCAACAGTTTTATTTTCTTTAGATTCAGTCCACTCATCTCTCCCAATAGAAGAGAAGCAAATTAGCTGTTCACTTAATATTGCACTGAATTTATAAGCAAGCAGTAGAGACAATAAAAATGAAATTTATAGCTTTTATCCATTTTTAAGAAAGTAGATTTCATGATCATCATTTAGTTTTACAGCATTCCGCAGACTTAGTCTTAGAAACTGACATAAAACTTTGATTATTTCAAGAATAAATCTGAATAAAGTTTATATATTTTGTATTTGATACATTGAATAAAAAATATATTCAAACTAAAATTCTAATTATGAATTATTAAAAGAAAAATATTCAATTTTTTTACTGAATTCGAAGTTAAAAATGGTGTAAAATAATTGTAAAAGATTAAACAAAGGTTAATCAATTAAAAGAATTTGTTAGATCATTTATGAGATCATAGTTTATAAGAACAATTGTAGATAAAAGTATATATAACATCATAATAATGCTGAGCACAAATTATTATACACAATGTTTTAAATTTAAATTGTTTACCAAAAACTGCAGTAAGACTATATCACTACATAAGATCACAATATAACGAAATTGTTCAGTATTATTTAAAATTGAAGTAAATGAAGATCTTATTTGATGTCACAATGATATACTTGTGCTATCCGTATTGTCTATGTACAATTAGTAAACATTCACTAAATTATAAATTTTAATAAGTTCATGCTATAAGGCTTTCATTTATCACCAAAATGAAATTCCAACGCTACGATTTTTATTCTGAACTTAATTATTCAAAGGCGTGTCCTCAAAACATGGTAACGATTTTGAAGAAAATATTTTATATCATTATCTGTCATGTTAAATTCCAACTATCAAATTAGGTACGATATCAGTTCTAAATCAACCTTCCTTACTACCCAATAACTTTTTGAAAAATTTCGTAATATTGTCTTTGTTTACGTTTGTTTAGCTTAGGTTACGAAGCGCAGATATATGAATGTTATAAAGAAATCGGAAAAATATGTATTTATATGACATTGTTAACCATTACATTTTTGTGATTGAGCGGCAAATATAATGACGGCACCTTCCCAGTATATGGGAGTTGCAATTTTAATTCCTCCAAAAAATAAATATTTTCCTAACAATATTCTATGAATATTCAAGTCAATAGATTTCTAAAATATACTGTTTATTTACAGAAAAAAACAGACTGTCTACTCAAATACAAGTATCTGTTAAAAAAAAAATTTCAATCAAATAAATTTAAATAAATATGTCGGTTAATACCATTTCGCAAGTTTCCGTAAAATATCTTCGGAAAAGTATCTCGTAACTTTTAAAGGCACTTTCTTCTGAATAGACACTGGAAACTTTTCTACACATCTAATAAAGAGCAAAAATAGGGTCACACTTAATAAGTGTGCATTTTAGTTTTCTTTTAGGCATTGCATTTATATTTGTTGCAATGATAGTTGTTTATGTATATTTGTTTAACACTTTGCGTACTTTTTAGTGCTGTCTAATCCCTAAAGTGCCCACAATGTTCTCTGTATACATTGTAACATTTCTCGTACGCCTCTAGAACACAATGACAAACAGAACGACAGAAAAACCTGACCAGCATCAATTTCAATAAATATCTTTGAGATTTTTTATTTTAATTCGTCCACTGTGTGGTATCTTCTATCATAAACATTGTTCTACACCCCACACATACAAAAAGAAATTCATTGGAATTAGGTCAGGTAAACGTGGTGGCTATTCTATGCTGCCCCTTCGTCTGAGCCAATGCTGTGGAAAGGTTTGATTATGGTACTATTTTAATGCCAAATCTTAATGGAAAGGTAATCCAAGATTTGGATAAACCGGCTTGTTGTGAGCATTTTCAGTTGATCTTACCACGTTCCCTTTTCGTTCCTATTTAGATTTATTAAACCAATATATTGTTAATAATTCATTAATTTATCGGCAGCCAGGTTTCAAAGTAGAGTATGGCAGACTGAAAACATTAGTTAGTGATTTCATGAGTCCTAAAGTGTCTCAGAAATACAGTTTGCTTTAGTTTGCTTATTTTCAAAGATCTCAAGAACTTGGTAGCCCTCCAGTCACCACGTGGACCGGTTTTGAAATTGAGCTTCAAGCAGATTGGGGTAAATGTCTCCTTGTCATGGTTCGAGGGATCCTTGTAGCGTCACCGTGGGTCACATCTATAATGTCTAACTGACTGTGATTCTTCAAAGACGATTTTCTTTGGAATCCTTAGATCAAGCGTGCGCATGCAATGTCCAGTCCAACGTAGTTGAACTTTCATAATAAGAGATTCATTCAATGCTTGTAAATCCAGCAATTTTTAACTGATGAGTTTGTTTGTCTCTCTTCCCAGCTAATTTTCAAGATCTGTTTAAGGATTCTGATATGAATTTTTTCAAGGGCGTTGAAATATAGTCGGTAAGTTACCCAGGTCTCACAGTTGAACAATGGAGAATAATTACTGAAACTAGAGTGTGTTGCAGCAAAATCCGACAATTGACTCCACGTTTCTCAGCACCTCCTGGTAAATCTCATCAGTGTCTCTCAGGTCCGTTTGAAAGAAAAAGAGAGCTGTGACGTTCCTCTTGATGGAAATGGCACCAAGAATCATGACGGAGGAGGGAAACTTCACGATGGCAACCTTCCTCGATATTTTTGCAGATCCACCTGTCGTTCTGCCTGTTGCTCGTCTGGTCCTGGATGAAACTATTTTCATCAGAGATAAACCTCAGCATTATTTCAAAAGAACCTGAGAGTCACTGCTGAGGTCTACCAGGAGGTGCTGAAGAGCGTGGTGAAGTCCTGGATCGACGAAATCGCCCCAGGATGCCCCTACGTCTTTCAGCAGAACTCCGCTCCTGCACACAAGCCCAAGACGACCTAGGCGTGGCTTCTCAACAATTTTCATGACCACTGGTCGCCGGACTTGTGGAAGCACATCTCACCCGGCTGCAACACTCTTGATTATTTCTTCTGGGTTTGTGAACGAGGGCAAGACCAACAATCACGCCAAAAACACAGTCGACTCTCTGAAAGTTGCCATTGTGGGAGCGTTCACCGCTATGGACAAGGACATGATCGCCAAAACGTGTGACTCATTTCGCGCCTGCCTTGAGATGTTCGTCACCGCCGACGGTGGTTACACTGAAAAATAATGTAGTATGTAACTCTAACTGTTGATAAATAGACAGTCAGGTCTCTGCATATAAAACTTTTATTTTTATTGCATATTTCGTGTTTTTTTGTCAAATGTCGGAATTTGCTGCAACACCCTGTATGAAGGCCCCAAAAACAAAAATGAAAATAAAACATCAGAAGCAACTGTAGCGAAACTAGAACAGTCTATTCTCTTACATTAACTAAAGAGTTTAGTTCTGAATTCCATTTTGGTTACCCATTTAGAGTTACGACAACGTTCAAAACCTTTCGATAACAAATAAATTAGTGTAAATAATAATAATAACTTCTCATGCATGAAATCCAAACTGAAAATAGAAAATTAATTTTAAAATCTTTAAGAAATAAGTTTTGTTGCGTTTAGCGTTTTCGTCGTTGAATCAATTCTAATCCCCAACCACAGACCTCTTTATGTGTAGTTAATTTCAGCCCTCCATATGGGCCAACAACTTCGGAAGTCTCCCTGACAAGTGTCAGGTTAGCGATTCTAGGAGACAGAAAAATATTATATTGAAAATTTAGAATTTTTGATAGATATTCGAGAAATTATGTAGTTAATTATTAGGCAATGTTTTAACATAACATATAAGATAAAGGAAAAATATTTTTGAGAATATTCATATCTATGCTATATGGTTTACTTAAAAACATATCTTTTGATAAAAATACTTACTGCAAACGAAGAGAATAAAATATCAGTGTAAAAAAAAAAGTAAATCAATGTTATGGAAGACACAAAGAATGTACGTGATCGACAGATTCCTTTGTTTCATTGTTTACGACTCAACATGCATTACTTTGAATGAGAAAGGTAGTGTTTTCACATCGCTTTCTTCAAGGTTCTGAATTGAGATTCGTTCTTCACTTCGACTGGTTGGCACCAAATGCTAAGAAGCTGTTCAAACATGCCACCTCAACCATTTTTGTAATGTCCCCTCTATATGCATGTGATCATGATCCTACGCGCAATACTTTTCTGTGTTATTTTGGTATGGCCACATATTCTTAGAAATATAAATTGGATGGTTTTATCTACATAAAAAATTCTCTAAACTTCTTTAGTACGTCCGTTCGTCCATCCGTTGCGCCCTTTAAAATAGCCCGATCGAAACCAAATGTTAGTGCAAATGCGTATGGGGGTAGAACGTATGTTTGGTTTTATTAGGGCACATAGGTCAGTACATTAAATTTTCATTACATAACACTCCTACCATTTTAAAAACAATATAATGATTAAATAACGAATACTTATTTAATAAACAGGCAATATTGATTTTTGCTCATCTTTTCTTTAAGATTTATATAGAAGACTCCAGTTTTCAGTTCACCCTTCGTTTGCGAGAAATATAAGAATCACAAGGTCAAACGCTACAAAATATTGACATTTGGATCCAGAAATAAAAGTCTACGAATAAATGGTTCTATGTTGCGTGCTCAAACGTAAGAAATCCCTATAATTTATTTTTCGCAGCTTAAAAAGGAAAACAAGAAATTTTCTTACTATTTACCATTATGTTTCATAAAATTAAATTAAATAAAAAAAAATATTAAACCGCAAAGGATGTTTTCATTTAAGTATTTTTCAAACAGATCAGCTTAAAAGAATCCTCGACTGGTATGCAAAATCGAACAAAACGTTGAGTTTGTAAATCTCAACACAAATGTCAGTCATAACTTCAACGATACTAAATATTGTAAGGGCGTTGACACGCGTTAGCTTTTTGCAAAAAATTCTAACGCATTAAAAATTCAGAGTTTTCTTTTTCTAAAACTGTTTGCCTTCCCAAAGCTAAATTTACCTCACTATAACTTGGATGGGTGAAAAAAAAAAAAGAATTCCTACCTTTATTTCATTATTTCCCTGTGCTTAGCATTCCACTCTTCACGCCCATATTAATCAGTTGCTAGGTGAACTGCACGGAAAATTGTTTAATTGTGTCGGGCCAGGAATTTTTATTGCCATAATTTGCATTACACATATATAATTTTACTATTACTCTATAATCCTCGAATTCCTTAATATTTAGAGATTCTGAATAAAATCCAAAGAAGTATTTGCAATGATACGGGTCCTCATCTGGCATTTCGGTTTTCAGTCACTTTCCTTCTACCGTAAATTCCCAGTGAGCTTATATAAATATTTTTAACGGCAATTATTTTGATGAGTTTTCCTTTTTCGTTCCTAGCTTTTATAAATTTAAGCGCAGTACTAATGTGCATTGTAGTGCAGTAGATACCCGCTCTGAACGAGAAATCCGAAAGTCGCGTTCAAATTTCAATTGAATTCGTTGCCTTTACTTACGCGCAAATGTTCTTGAGAAAGGTAGTAATCCGTCTTTTCTACCTCCAGCTATGGGTTAATAGCACGAATGTTTGTGTTCTATAGCTTTGGTTGGCAACCAATCTACTAATCGCAACTACTGATGGAAAATTTTCTGTCCAGTCATTTATATCTCTTTCGAGACATGATCACCCAAGCATGTATTACATATGGTATTTAACTGACTGACTAGGTTGTTGGCATCATTTTACAGGTGAAGAAAAACGATGAAATTCTGTTTGTGAAATTCACTTCCAGTTTTCTGCTTTTTTGTCCTCTGTGATCTTCAAGATTTTTAGTGGAATGTGTATTCGTTATCTTTCGTCCTTCTTAATTCCTGTTTTTTTATTATTTACAATTATGTTATTGTTTTCTTGTTGTCATATTCCGGCTTCTTACTTTCCTGTCAATTCAGATCATGAAAAACGACGTCCTTTTTTCCCTGGTACTGCAACCACGTACATTTAAGCATGCTACTTGATTTGCATTTAGGTTCCACCGAGTAACCGTTAAAATAGTTAAATATCACCGCAATTTCTTCTCCAGCAGTTTCTCTTCTTGTACTTTTCGCCTGTGGAACTTCTTTCCGTTTACTTGCTTTCCTGATAGCTACAATCTCCAAAAATTTAAATGCAACGACAATTACCATCTTTTATCTTCTTGAACCCCGTTCATTTTTTATATTTTCTTTACTTTAATATCCTCTTTACCCAGCCTTTTATTTCACTGTAATCCCCTGCGCACTAGCGGGGTTCCGTTCTTGATTAAGGTGAATGAAATTTTAAAAAATTGTTTTCTCTGGTTTTTAATTTCTGTACATTTACTGTTCCCTCTCCTTAAGAGTATATTTTTCTCTCATATTCTATCACACTTAGTAACGTCTCATGTCTTAGTGGCTTTATTGCCTTACTTGCGGTGAAGTGATCAAAAAGATAAAGATCTCCCTTAAGTTATCCAAGCATCAATCTGACATATTACTTATACAAATAAAGGACAATACAGAAACCAATTTTTATGGAGAAGATCATAAGAGAAAGATTAATGTTTATTTTGTCTATATAAATTATAACCTCAGCCTCGTTAAGAAGAAATAATAAAAGTGCGTAAATATAATCAGAGAATAAGAAGTATAATAAACACAACGTAGGGTCACTTCTCTTACTAAACTAATACCGCAGTGCAATTTCACAACACGCGGAATAATAAGCAAATGCCTCATTTTCCAAAAGAAAAACACGCACATCTTATAAACGTTTCGTTCGTGTCAACAGTTAACTTCGGACTTCTGTCACAAGAAATCACAAATTTTACTCATTTTTCTTTGTGAACGATAAGCACTTCTTCTTTTCGTTGTTTCCTTTCCTTTCGAAAGGATTATACGATTCGTTATCATGGAAAACGACAATTCTGATCGTTAAAGCATATCGATAAAGAAAACAAGCAGCCTCGTATAATCACTAGTTTCATCTTGGCGTCATTCCAGATGAAGACAGAAGTATCGAGAAAAGCGTCAGTGGGCATATTATAGTGAAATCAATAAGTTCGTAGCCTAATAAATAAAAGAATATTTTTGGCGTTTAGAATTCAGACAGACATGATCGGTTTTTCGAAGCTATTTTGTTTCAGTCTAAATTAAATGTAGATGTAAATAAGCAATTTAATTTTAATTTATGAACAGTACACATTATTATTAATAACATTATTTTTGTTGTTTTTAATATTAAAATAATTTTCTCTAAGATATAAATGTCAATGCATATTGCGAATTCAGCTATTTAAAATAACCAAAATATAAATTATTCAGATATTTTGATATTCGTTTTTTGCGGATTATCTTCGCAGATTATTTAAAGCAATAAAATATTTTAAGATTATAAGATTTTTATATTTTATGTAATAATGGTTTAATGCTACAAATCTTACTAATTAATCCCTAGCTGGGGAGAGAAGATATGTATTAACACCTTTCGCAAGATTATTTGCTAGCAAATGTATATAATGAACCCAAATGCTCAACAATTCAAAGTCCTTAGGCATTACACCATACACACATCCAAGCTTACAACACCTGATATTCTCAAGCGGTCACACTATAAAGGCACAACATTGCTTAACTTTGGTGATCATATGGTATTCGAACGCGATGTGGCCTTAATGAAATTGATAGTATTAACTATTCGTCATTTTCACATTATTATGCACAGGTTATATACAACTTGATAATCGAATCATGATTAAAATTTTGCCACACATTTTTTTAAAATAACAAATCAATAAACCTTTTTATTGGATAATGCATCCTCTTTATAAAACAATAAATGCAGGCTAAGCATCAGCGTTACTGAACGTGTAAAACCCATTTTAAATGTATTGATCAATCAAACTGTAATATCTCTTGTCAATCTTTTACAGAGCAATATTTCCCCTATGCCCGAATACTGAAATGATTCTATTTTTACTATTTGTTCCATAGTAGATTTCGTTAGATTTTCAGTTTACTGTTAATCAATTCCATGTTTTATTTCCTACCAAACTTATTCGCGGAATTTCAAATTTTGTTTCAATATGATATACCTTTCACTTTTTAAAGTATATATTACAAAAAATATGGGATCCGCATTTTGGTGTAACGGGTATCGGAGAGGAATGAGAAGTGGGAGAGCCGAGTTCGAATTCCACTTCAATTCATTATATTCATTTGTGGTTAAATACCCTTGGGAAAATGTATAAATTAATTCTCTTTTCAGCTATAGGTTGCGTTCTGAGGTATTGGTTTGGCAACCAGTCTATCACCTAAAGAACTGGCAACCTACTGCCGAAAAGTCTTCTACCTAATACATCATTTATAGAAGGAGACATGATCACCTACGCATTTATCACGCATCACATTTATCTAAAAGATTTAACTGTGATAAAAGCGAGGAAGTTGTGGAGATATATAATCGCACAAACGATGATCGCACCGATTACAAAAAGACTAGTAGGCCTAAGAAAAGAAAGCTTATAAAGTAAAGGCAAGTACAGTTAGCTATCACGTGATTATTGGGTCGACAAGAAAATGTTATTGTATTTTTCAATAGATAATGTTTTGTGGAGACACCAAAGGCCTTTATGCAAATTACATGACTAAATGGAGACACACCAGTTACGGGATCATCTCCAGATGTACAAAGTCAAACTGTCACCAGATTCAGGCGTCATTCGATAGCTCCCAGGAATGTTTAAATTTTAATTTTTCTCGTTTGCAGCTCATGTTTTTTCATAGGACTATCACAGTAATAAGATTGTGTGCTCTTGCATGGACATTGTTTAAACCGTCTAGCACATTTAAAAGTGGTGATAGATAGGACATCAATCGGTTAAGTGTCATAAGTGATATACGCTTTTGTGATCATGTCTTTTTTTAATCTGATTAGGCAGAAGCTGTTCCCGCAGTAGATTGCTATTTCTTTCTGCAGTAGATTAATTTCAAACTAAAAATACAGAACCCTATCTGTCACGCTATTCAACCCATAGTTGGGGGAAGATGGATTCATGCCTTTCCCAATGGTATTTGCACGTAAGTGAATGCAACAAAGTGAAATGGAATTTGAAATTGGCTCTCCATTTTTTTATTCTGAGACGATAACTGTTACATCACATAGTAGTTTGTATAAAGTATGTTCACATATTTCTATTATTTCAACAACAACAAAAAAAGAAAGCAAAATATAAGTGACTGCTTATGGCAGATTTTCGAAACTGTTTAGGAGGAAACCCTTGCAGAGATACAGAAGGAGATTATCTCTCTTTTTTAGTAGCATAAGTCACATTAGACACGATACAGACTGCTTACTGACACCACGGGAAACATTCCCTGATCATACGAGAACCAATGTTTCAATGTGATATGGCTCTTAGCATATTACACACAATTGAACATCCAAGCTGGTTGCACCTGGTTTTCCCAGACTTGACATGGCTCGATTACAGTGATTGTATAAGAATTGATATTTCAAGGTGATATGTCCATAAACCCTACCACACACTCATCCAAGCTTACGGCATCTGCTATTCCCAATCGGTTACCCATATAGATACTGACGAAACTGAACATTGCTTCAATTTGATGATCGTAGGGACTTACAGGCAAACCTATCAAGTGACAATTCTGTACACTTTATTTTTTTCTGACGAAATGTTCATATACCTTAATACCCTGCTTAGCTTTTGAAAGGCACTTTCTCTATCCCCTTGCACCTTCGGATTTTAATGTTGTACTTTTCCTCCTTTTTTAAAACATGTAGCAGATTCTTTAATTGTTGTACTTGTTTGATTTCAGTATCTTTAATTTGTAATGTGCATTTTGGATTGTCTCATTTGCTAAAACCTATACCGCCTTTCAATTGATATTTAGACAATTCTTCCAGATTTATTTCAGAACATTCTATAGGTGTTCTTAGAGTTTCCTTTCTGAAGGTGTTTTTCTGTAGAGGTTACGTACATTGCGAGTTTGAAATTTAAGCAGCAACGCATATTTGTGCCGCTTATTGTGATGAATTACGATCATTGAAGTTTAACAACATACCTACTCTGTGCTTAGTTGAGTGGCCATATGGGAATATTCGATCCTGTAAGATTTTGTGTGGATGCTGTAATGCCTCGAAATTATTAATCGGAGACCCGAGTTCCAATTTTTGTTTAACTCGTTATATGCACTTACGCGCAAGGTACCCCTTGGAAAAAGTACGAATTCAGCTCTTCTTCTCCCGGGTATAGGTGAATTAGTAAAACTTGTATCACTAAACCAGTATATTTAATAACTATTTTGCAAACTAAACATATGTTTTACTTTTAAATTATCTGCAATAGGTTCTATAAGCCATGCAAAAACGAATCAATCAATCAAACAATGCCTTCAATCGATAGAAACGCCTGTTTATAATTAAAATATAAGGAAATCGTGCTTTTTATTCAGCTTCAGTAGATACACGTTTATAAAAAATTCAATTAAGTGTTATATGGGATACACGCTAGCACGATTATATTGTAGCGAACAAAACAAATTTTAGTTTTATAAATTCAAATTTGACTCTTTTCTAGAACTAAACAAATTTTTTCGAATTTACAAACTTTGCTTAACACACAAAAAACTCGTGAAATTTCACACCTTAATGAGAAGTGTTTGTCGTCTAATGAAAAGGCCAGAATCACATCCGGCAGTGAATTCCCAAACGATATAAAGACGACTGTCGCGTCAGAGAGCTAAGACGACGAGCAATTAATACGTACCCTTGACAAACGTCAAGCGTTCGTTATTATTATTGTCTCTCTCACCTCTCATCTCCTTCTTCATTATTCACCACTCACCTCTTGCCTTGTCACCATTCACCGTGGGCGATAACTGCAAACACGCACCATACCGTATCGATGCCTCGAAAAAGACATGGCTAACTGGCAGAAATTTTTTCGCGGAATATGTTGCCAACCAAGGTCATAGAATCCAATCTGTCCTGCTGCTTAAACCATAACTAAATGGGAGAAAGCGACGGATTAAATCTCTTTTCTAAGGCTATTTCCGCGTATGTGAACGCAACTGGAATTCGAACTCGGCTCGCTGATCTCTTTTTCTGGGCGCATATCAAGTACACCATAACGCACATCACATCTATACCGCATATTTAAGAAATTTACTTTCGCTCTTTTGACATTCTTTCGTTACGTGTTTAATAATTACAACACGATCTTTATTCTATGTCTAATTTTATTACAAATGTTAATTTTTCACTCTTTTTTCCCCACTATCGCCATTTGATTTCTTTGTAAATTTCGGTGAGCCCAAGAACTGGATAATTCAATTTTAAGAACCTGTACTGGCAGCAGACTACTGACAAAAAAGCAAGTTCAGTAGATATATAAAAGTAAAAAAAAAGGAGTGTATGACAAGTATATGTTTTCTTACCGAATCTATTCAAGCTACTCGGCGAGGCAATTCTGGGAGAACTAGAGTTGCTGCCCTGATTCGTCATTATCGGCCACAATCTGAATAATGGATGATACGCAAATGATACAGTGTTAATAGCAAACACGGAAAGTAAACCTCAAGGACTCTTATAAAATGTAGCTACAAAATCGAAAAGAAAGCACTAAATATAATCTGCAAGAAAATTGAATACATAGTGATCAATAAAGGAAGAGCCCAAAATGCCAACTACTAGTCAGGGATATTAAAATCAATCAGATACAGAAATTTAAGTAGCTGGGAAGTGTTCTAACAGAGGATGGAAAATGCAACACAGATCTGAAGAAGTAGTTGGCATAGCCAAGTACGCATTCCAAAAGATTTGTAGGGTATTGAGAGATAGGAAAATTTTATTAAAAACAAAGAAAATAGAACTGGATCGTTATGTGATAATATTAAATATAGCAGCGAATGGTGAACAATCTCTTCAAAGAATAAGGAAAGATTTGAAGCAACCGAAATATGGTTCTACAGAAGGGTGATGAGGATACGAACATGTGAGCAACGACGAAATTTTGGGGAGAATGGAAACGAAAAGGAAATACACTTAACACCAGGCAAAGATAGTATACATTTCTGGGACATGTAATGAAGATATAGGGCTTGGAAAATCTGATACTCACAAGACCGATAGAGTGAAAGAGAGATAATAGAAAGCAACGGATGACATACTTGATGGAGTTGAGTAGATGAATGACAAGAGGAAGAGAGTTGAAAGCTACAAAGGATAGGGCCATAATCGCCTACGTCTTCAAAAGAAACCGCACATAAAAAAACAAAGACATAAGTATCGTTTGTTTGCACTATCTGCAGATAGTTCCTGATTCTTGTCTTACATACGCTCCGCTGATTGTTACCAGAGTTTTCCCCTTGACCCCGCGCTCACACCCTAGTTTATATTACTTCTTTCTCCTTCCTATCTTAGTTAACATTACTAATTGTTCTAATACATCGTGTATAGGGTTTTCGCGTTGTGACGAGTAAGTAATGGATTCTATCTACTGACAGCTTACAAGGGCATTCTATTCTCTCCCCTACCTCAAATGTGTCTACCAGCAAAGTGTATAATCCCAATTCTTCTTCTTCTTCTATGTGCCCTGTCCCTTCAGGACGTAGACGATCATGGATCTCCACGTCTCCCTATCCCTTGTGGCTCTTAGTATGTTTGCTTCTATTGCTCCTGGCAACCCCCGTTCCGTCATCCACCTGATCAGACTCTGCAGATATGTTATCCGCTGCCTTCCTCTGTCTCTCCTTCCTTCTATCTGACCAGTCAGTATCAGGTTCTCCAGGCTCTCCTTCCTTATTGCATGTCCCAGGAACTTCAGTTGTCTCTTCCTGATGCTCAGTATCAATTTCCTTTTTGTTGCCATTCTTTCTAACACTTCATCGTTGCTTGTATGCTCAGTCCACGATATCCGTAGCATCCTTCTGTAGAACCACATTTCGGCCGCTTCCAGTTTTGTCCTCATTTTCGATGATATTGTCCAGCATTCACAGCCGTACTGAAGAACTGACATCACGTAGCAGTCTATCACTCTTTTCTTCGTTTCTATTGAGATTTTCCTGTGTGTTAGTATTTTGCTCATCTTCTGGAACGCGTCCTTTGCCATGCCAATTCGCCTTCGGATCTCCGTGTCGCACTTTCCATCTCCTGTTAAAACACTTCCTAGGTGCTTAAATTCTTGGACTTGTTTGATTCTGTTATCCCCCACCTGTATTTGGCATTTTGGGTTGTATCTTTTGCTGATGACCATGCACTCAGAAGGGACTACAAATAATCCTAATTACTTATCCCAATAATTCTGGCTCTTATCCGAAAGTTACATTTTGGAATTTCAGTATATGTGATTCCCAGAATGTTGTCTAAACGCCAGCCGTGCATTAGCCATAATTCAAAGATAAATTGTTTTTCTCAAATCATTGTTCTGTTTGGTAATAATGCGTCAAAGTGATCGGCCTCAGTCATTCAGTTAAGTGGCACACGTGATAAATGCTTGGGTGATCATGTTTCGAAAAAGACATGACTGACTGGACAGAAGGATTTTGCCATTATTTACTGCGATAGACTGTTTTCCAACTAAGACTATAGAACCCAATCTGTCATGCTATTTCATCCACAGATGGAGGGAAGAGACGGATTAATACTTTTTCCAAAGGCAATTGCGTCTAAGTGAAAGCAACGAATTCTAATCGGGGCGAAATATCCACTACACCGCGATGCATATCCACCTCACAAGGTCTTAACATCAACACTGGAAACTCAAGGCTAGCCAGTGTGCATGTTTCTTAACTGTTACTGTTGGTTATCTATATAATTTCTAACTATCCTCTTTCTTTACTGACGCCAATACTAAAACACCGTGATAAAAATTATTGACTTTTACTTGATGCGGCAATTCTGATCGATTTCTATTTTTCACCCCTTTCGACCAAATGAATTTACTAGTGCTAGTAGATTGTCATCTAGTTCGCAACCCTTTAACCGAGAAAATAGGTCAAGATAACCTCCACTTCTACTTTCCAGTTTCTTTTCTCGCACTTTCTGCTTGAGGAACTCCTTTCCGTATACTTGATACCATGATAACTACAATCTACAAAATTTTAAATGCAACGTCAATTGCCATTTTCTCACTCTTTGATTCCCATATTTCATTTACCCTATCTGCACCTTGTTATTCTTTTCTTTTCTTTACTTTCACTCTGCACTCCCCTGCGCACCAGTAGCGGTCTCCCTTTGCTTGGAATGAAAGGATTATAAAAACATAAAATCAATGCAAGAAAGAATAGTAACTTTTGCTCCTGTATATCGGTTATTTAAACAAGCAAGTGCCAAATAAATCCGGCTTTGATTATTAAGCTTCTTCAGATGTCAGCAACATAGACCTTGTTATTACCAAGTTAAATTCGATATTCTCTTACTCAAATTTATTTCTAGCGTCAACTCCCAATTCTTGGAGGGTCTTAATAGCAGAGTTTATCATTGGGTTAACTTTATATCTACTCTCTGAGCAATAGATTCAATGACATCAACACCAATAACCTGTCATCCTCTGCAAAATTCGAGTCATGATAATGCCACTGTTTAAAGTTAGGGTCAGCAGGTAACCAGATTTCATGAGGTAGTTCAGGATGAATTCTAAGTAGAATTTCTCCGAGGTGAGCAGGTGTCACTATGCTCGGTGATAGGTGTCCCAGAGAGAGGATATATAATTGCATTCTGATTTGCCGTAAATATAACAACATCGACCGTGAAGTCTTGAATATGAAAACTCCCTGACTCCTTTAATTGAAGTGTAATAACATCGTTTTCTCCTATCTAGTTCCATTAGATGGCCAGGATATATTTAATTCAATTTTATTTTATTTATTTTATTTTTTTTAAATGCTAAATTTATCAGCCAGTGAATTCAATTTATGTCCTTAAATAGTCTTTTCAGATAGGGAATCTAATATGGATACCATGGGTGGCGTCTAACACGTTCAGGCATTTCAACTATATGTACCCGGTTTCAATAAGCAAATGAACTCGGAAGGTTTGAAAATCAGATTTCGTAGAGTGGCGCTACACAATCGCAATCAAAGAATTTTACCAAATAACACCAACTATATCGCTTGAAGATTTTTAACGTCAGCAATATATATTAAAAAGGTAAAACATGAAATCTAGAAAGGAGAATAATAATATAATCAAGATGTTGATTTTCCGCATTAAGATAAAGATAAAGTTTGGAAGGAAATACTCATCAAAATTAGAAAAAGCTGTCATAATTAGTGGACTTAAGGAGTCGACTTTCCTGAAAAACAGTTTGAAGGAAAGGGTTTTATAAATTTAAAGCAGCAGTAAAATTAAGCTTTTCGATCAATAAATGCCAATTTTCTTTACGGAGACGGGTAATCTCGCTATTACCTTGACCGATAATCTATTAATGCCCAGATTTACAAATGAGATCGGATTAAGTGCCTTTCTCACAATCGATGATATTACAGCATTTTCCGTTTGTAAGTTTTGATTCTATTACTATTTCTGTTTGCAATATTTCTATCTAAATTGCTTCCGGTCATAGGTCTATCATAAACGCCATTACTCACACTGATTGACAATTTATTTGCTTCGATGTGCTTCGATAATTCTGCCACCTCCACAGTAACAAATATTAAGAGTATCTTTGAGTTGACCATCCTATAAGACAACAGGATTAGTTACTTAAAATATAATTCCTCCTGAAGAATTATTATAGTCATAACACCGTCTTTAACAAGTTCTCTATGATCAGTTAGTTAATTGCCATACTTGATATTCACTAAGGTGATCATATCCCAAAATAGATATAAATGACAAGAGAGAATATTTTTCCCGCAGTAAGTTGGCATTACTTTCTACGGTAGTCAGGTTGTTAACCAAATTTCTAGAGCACAATCTGTCCAGTTTTTTAACCTCATAGTAAGAGGCAGACGAGATAGATTAATATCTTTTCTAAACGTTTTTGTGCGTAAGTAGATAAAACAAATTCGACTGGAATTCCCAGAAAAGCGTGCGTGTAGCTTCAGATAATAACGCATTTACGAGGAAGTAACATAAGCAAGCTTGAAATTCAGTGTATGTCATTTAGCTGAAGTGTAAACAACTTTGTTTTTATTATATTATTATTATACTGCTACAATTTACTATCACACCATTAATCTTTTTCAACACCCCCGTAATCTAAAATTTTAAAAATTACATTTTGCTGTGAAATGGTTTTTTGTCTTTGTACTTAACCTGTCTCGACATCTTTTTCGTCTCTTTTTTTCCTGGGTTTCACTAGTTTTCCATCTTTCATAATATATTACACTTCTTTTCTCCTCAATATTTTCACTTTTGCAGACACTTATCGGTTTGCTGTTTCCCTGTTTTTCTCTCTAATTCTGTTCCACATTTCTTCTCATTTTTTCCAAGAGTTCAATTACCTCTGACTCTTATCCTTAATATACGCATGGTTTCCCTTTTTCTTTTTCTTTTTCTTTTTTTTTTTTTTGCTTTATATATTCTATTGAATATATTTTAGACATTTTGAATGAGACTAATCAGGATTGAGCTTTGGTGGTCTTACTTACTCAACCCAGCGCCTCAGTACCAAATCCTCGAAGATTAGTTCGTGAATTTGTCCACCACTAACTATTCTCTTACGTTTATTGATTACTTTACCAGTTTCTTTTTCTTTTAAAATTCTACTCTAATGATAATTAAATCATCTTCTTATTACACATCTCCATTTAGCAAACTTTAGAACCTTCACCCACTGACAAAAAAGATTAGTTGTACTTTCTGTAGGAAATGAAGCGCTTAATTGCGTATGTTTGAAGATATCTTTTCGAAGAGAACAATTATTTGAATGTGTAAACTACAATGTGGTATAGAAAGAAAGGGTAAATTTCGAAAATTTCATAAAACAAATGCTTAGAGAGGAAAAAACATTTATAACATTATTGGGTTGGAAAATGAAGTAAGTTTTTTTTTATTATTTTAAAACGAGTGGACCCGCGTGGTCGAAAGAGACTATCACTATTTTTATCGACATGCCGTTTGAAATGATGGCAATAAATATATTGATGCACCTACTATTCACAAACAAAAAATAATCCAAAACAAAAAAGTATTCAAACCCCCTTGAGCGTAATAGGATATATACATATATATATATACAAATGAATACACGAGAGTCTTATATGTATATTATTCACTACTCAGAAACATAATTATTGCAAAAATAAATAAATAATAAGGCACTATTAAAGAGCAAGCACGCGGCAAGTGCTGTCGTAACTGTTAGAAATGTATAATAATTGGTAATAAAGAGAATTAATTGAGCTGTTGTCTGCTAACAATTGAGCCAACACTGCCCCGCTGTTCTCTCTCTCTCTCTCTCTCTCTCTCTCTCTCTCTCTCTCTCTCTCTCTCTGCATAAGCGTGACAGGAGGGATATATATATATATATATATGAGTAAGTTTTTTCAGCTCGAATCCATCGTGCACATATACAAATCAACCATCCGACCGTGTATAGAATACTATTGCCATATCTGGCCAGGCGCCTCTATTTTTCATCTCAGGGTTCTCGACAGACTCCAAAGAAAAATCTGTAATATGATTGGTCCAGATCTTGCACCTCAACTCCAGCCACTTTCTCACCGGCTGTATGTGGCTTCTTTCTGTCTCTTCTATAAATATTTTCATGGTTACTGCTCCGACGAGCTTAGGTTACCGGTGCCTACTCTATAAGAATTTACTCGAGCAACCAGACTGGCAACAACGCCCCACCCTTTTACAGTAAATTTTGCCAAATGCAGCCGACAATTTTACTCCAACAGCTTCCTCTCTCGCATTTCCCGCCTGTGAAACTCCCTTCCGTATACTTGCTTTCTTAACGGCTACTACCTCCAGGAATTTAAAAGCAATGTCGATTCCCATCTCTTATCCACTTGACTCCAGTCCTTTCTACATCACTCCATGTAACTTGTTCTATTTCTTTCTCACTTTACCTTCGCAAATGTCATCACATCCATCACTTACCCTTTCTTGGATACCCCCTGTAACTGTTTCGTCTTTCTCTTTGCTGTCCTGCTGCTTAAACTTTTACTCTCTTATGTAGCCCCCTGCGCATGAGTGGTTGTACCACGCTTGGCGAGAAACGATTAATACATATATATATAACTTTTTTTTGTTATGATCGAGAGGATTGCACTTCCCAAATTGCTGTACACGAAAAAATTATTCCCTGTGATGTGTCCATTTTAAGTGTCGACACAAATTATAAAGACTTAAATTTATTAAAAGATCTGTAGGTAAAAAATATAAATATAAAACTTTAAAATTGTAGTTGAGAAAGAAACAAGAGTCCGGAAGGGAGTTTCACAGTTGAGAAGTGTGGAGCAAAGGTACATCTCGCCATTTCAACAGTAAAATGATCAGACATTAGTTACCAATCTAGTCAGTCAGTCAATTGAATACCATACGTGATATACGCTTTGGTCATCATTTTCCCGCAGTAGGTTGCCCTTACTTTCTGTAGTGAACTGGTTGCAAGCTAAGAGTATAGATCTCAATCTGTCCTGAAATTTAACCCATGGCTGGAGGCGAGGATATTTGAGCTCGAATGAATGCAAAGAATTCAAATGTAATTCTAACTGGGCTCTCCAAATTCTATCCCAAACCCGATATCCATTACAACATAACGCACATCTCAATCTAGTACTATGCTTAAATTGATGAGGGTGAGTTACTAAAGAAGGAAAAGGTCAGTCGAACAAATGACCATGAAAATATTTATAATGAAGACAGAGAGAAAATATGTCAAGTGTTATTGAAGTGTGAAAAGTCGAGATGCTAGTTTTAAGTATATCTACAGATTTTCTTTTGAGTAGAATCAAGAGTAATGTAGTAGAAGCACTAAGCTAAATACTACAACAATTTTTAAGGCAGGGACTAATTAGTTTTAACAAACGTATCTCCGTTCTGTTCAGTATCCCTACCTTCTACCTTTGCCAGACAGAATATTTAAACAATTCCCACGAGGTCTCGTTCTCACTTTTACCTAATCTACACTAGCATGTTCCTCTGTCTGTTCAAGTTGCATTCATTTACTTGGGAATGTACATTGGTGAACTGGTCGTTGATGGCTTTGATTCAGCAGTTGGTCTTCAAGTAGACTATTACAACGGTGTTCTTCCCCCGCCCAAGTTGTGAATTTTGATCTCAAGGAAGTTACGCTGAAAGTTTGCTATCTGACTCTTCACCAACTTGAAACTCACTGGACGCACGCGCACATTGGAATTAATGAAAACGACACCAAACATAAATTGAATGACGCCCGAATATGTTGTGAAAAAAGTCTTTATGTGCGTTGTGGTGCATTGGATATTGGCTTGGAACGAGAAATTGGGGAGCCGAGTTCGAATTCCAGCTGAATTCATTGCATTCACTTACGCCCAAATACCCTTCGGAAAGGTATTAATCCGTCTATTTCTACTAGTTATGGGTTAAAAAACAGGACAGATTGGGTTCTATAGCCTTGGTCAGCAACCAGTCTACTGCAGAAAGCAATGGCAACATACTGCGGGATGATCTTCTGCCCAGTCAATCATGTCTCTTTTGAGACATGATCGCCCAAACGTGTATCACGTATGGCACTTAACTGACTGACTGATATATACAAAAAGGAACACAAAAAATAGAATATAACAATCGCCAATCCCTTATCTCTACTTAGCCGACGACGGAGCGGAAGTTTCGTCCAAAGGAAGTATTTGTCTTCTTAACAACAATTAGAGTTTTTGGTTCGTAATGACAGTTCACTCCAATCGGAGTTTTCAAGTTTGTGACGATTCAAAAATATTTTGTTCACTTTTCATCGAAGCTTCGCGGAATCTGCCGATGGTTGGTCTTTGTGCGTAATGTTGGTCAGCATTGGTGGTGGTGGTGGTGGTGGTGGTGTTGATTTTGTCTTGTCAGCTCGGCGCAAACCCTACTGCAACTGACCGTGGCCTCCGCGGAGTCCCGTATTTATGTTTGTCCCAAATTCACTGGTGTGAGCATGACGAACATGCAAATCTAATCTCTGGCCAATGAAATCACTCTCACCACCTTTCTCTGTTCTTTTCCTTCGGTTCAACCAATGAAGCAGCTTCTGTGTTGATAACATCATTCATTTCGGCTTTTTCTTTTTAATGCCGAAAAAAAATCTAGCATTTATGTTTATAAATCTTTTTCAACCAAGTTTTACAAAGGTTAAATTCCACTCATCAAATATTTCCTGTATTTAGAACAATATCTTCTGAAAAGTAAAAATTGTGTTTTGTTTGAAATTTTTATTACCTTTATCTACGGTTTTCTGGTTCCAACATCAAATGTATTTCTCTTAGTCATGGTATTTCCAATTATTAAAAATAACTTCATGCAACTCGGTCATCAGCAAGCACACACGCAATTGTCTTAGCTTCGCATTTAATTCTCAGTTTGCTTAAATTTGTTAAATAAATTTACCCCTGTTCATATTAGAAAAGCAACTTTTTAGTTCGTTCTTTCGATTTATAAAAATTAATAATACGGACCAACAAAATTTCTTCCGTCTCATGTGCAACAATTAATAATACTAGTAGTTTAATTACTTCCGTCCGGCTAGGCTAAAATAATGATATACATTCATTTAGATGCTTAAACTTTTTCAACCATCCCAGAGACCTGACGACTAAGCTTGTCTTAAATGATCTAAATATATCTTAGCTGGTCAGAGATGTTCTTATCTGGCCATGCCTTCCCTGTCAAAAGATCTGAAAGCCGTGTTTTTTTTAATCATGTCACTCCAAGCAAGGCATTCCACTGTCACTATAGCGCAGTGGGTTACTGAGGGCAATAGACGAGTTAGGATGTACATAGGAGGAGAGTTGGAGAGAATGGGAGCCTTAGTGTGTTAGGAGGTGTCTATTGACCTTACATTTAAACTCCTGGAGGTTATAGCCGTCGGGGAAGCAAGCATGCGGAAGGGAATTCTACAGGCGGGAAGTGCGAGAAAAGAAGCTGTTGGAGTAGAAATTGCGGTTACATTGATTCGGTTTCACTGTAAAAGAGTGGGACCTAGTTGCCAACCTAGTATCTCGTGCAAACTCACACCTAGGGATCACAAGTGATTTAAGTTCATCAGAGCAGAAGCCATGAAAGTATTTATAGAAGAGGCACAGGGAAGCCACGTCACGCCGGTGAGAGAGTGACTGCAGGCGGTCAGCTAAGTCGGTATCAATCACGTTACAGATTCTTCGCTGTATTTTGTCAAGAAGCCCGAGAAGAATAGTAGGGGCACCCTACCAGATGTGGCAACAGTATTCAAAACACGGGCGGATGGTAGATTTGTATAATTGCAGGATAGATTCAGGCGGAAAGAATTTCCGGGCCCTGCACAGAGAGCCAACTTTCATAGGATTTAGCAATGGATTCGACGTAGTCATTCCACTTGAGGTCCGCTGAGAGTGTTGATTCAAAGCATGAAACTGTATCCATCTTTTCCTCAACTCAGTACATCTCAATGATCAGCATCAAGGGCTTGCTAAATGTCTTGGAATATGTACGATTGAGATTGTGAGATTTTTAATCAAAATCTGACTAAATCAACCTTCTTACCTATAAGCGAACATTAGAAACATATTAAAACCCCACATTTTTACATAAAGTAATCTAAAGAGGTTGATATGCCGTTAAACAAAACTCAAACACAAATTCGTGTGTTCATCTTTCACGTTACATTCCTTTACTCTTCCAAGTATAACTTTACCCACTCCGACGTCACAAATTCGATGTAATCATAAGCTAATTTAGTTTCTCATTCATCACTTTAAGTTGAATATATCAGCCAAGATATAACGAAGCAAATTTATCGTGTGTGAATAAATAAATGTTTCCGAAAGCAGTGCTGCATTAGACATAGAAACTACTTTTTCTGGATATGACAATATACTGCATGCAGCATCAAGGCCTCTGACTGGGAGGTTGTTAGGAGCATGAAACAGCCTCTTAATTGTTATTGTTTGCAGGTCCATCTGGACAAGTTGTGGGAGCACCTGTTAGGGCCGTAACTATGGGCAAATACTTAACCCCTGAACTGAGGTCAAAACACTATGAAAGTATAAAAATACACTCTTATAGTAAAAATTCTAATACATTTTTTAATTATTACAAGCAGTAGGTTTTGGAGGGAAAAATATAAGACCTTTTTAAAAATATAAAACCAGCAGTTATCTTGAGTTTTCTAAATAAAATTCCATCAAATTCAGACTAAATCAAACTTCTCATCATAACCTTTTCTTATCTAGTAATATATTGAATGTTTTTTTCTGTCTCTTAGCATTTTTTCTAATTAAATGTTTGAAATCTACCCTTTCCTTCTGAACTATAACTACCCCATATTTTACAGAACAATCAAACATACCATAGAAACCCATCTTTTTACATTAAATGAACCACAGAAATTGATATGCCGTTAAACAAAACTCAACCTCTACTATACTTATAATAAAATAGAGACGATTGTTAAAATGCGTTCATGTCTAAAACTTGCCTTACTATTATTGACTTTAATATTTTCTGGAGTTTATTTCAATCAGGAATTTTAAAAAGGTAAACTGCAGTCGCGTCATACATGTGATATGTTCGACTTTCGGATTCTAACATTACTTAAAAGTTCGGTTGATTCATTTTGTTCTCACGTGTACATTAACACGTTCTCCCATACAAAACCGCATTCAATAAAGAAGCAGTATTCGGCTAATAAAAAAAGAAACACAAATGAATAATATATACATACAGTAGTCGTGACTAAACTACAGTCTGCAGGCCACATTCGGTTCGTTTGGCTTTCTAAATATCACGATTAATTTAATGAGGAAATAATCTAAAACTTAAACTCCGTCGCTCCCAGTGGAGCATAGGCCCTCGACGAGGGGGTTGTCGATGCTTCAGCAATTTGCATTTATTACAGGTAGAGGAGTTGAAACTACGCAAACCCCTTTTTCCTTCAGTCGAGGTAACATTCAGTTAAGTGCCATACGTGATACCCACTTGGGTGATTATATCTCTTTTCAGATATGACTGACTAGACAGATTTTCCTGTAGTAGTTTAATATTTCTTTCTTTGGTAAAGTATTTGCCAACCAAAGCTATATAATCAAATTTAACACATAGCTAGAGGGAGAAGGAATGTATTCGACTAGAATTTGAACTCAGCTCTCCAATTTCTTATTCGGAGCTCATATTCACTGCACCACAACGCACAAAATAACATTTCTTTAAAACGTTTGTTTCATTTCATTCAAACTTTGTCACTCACAAATCTTCATGTAGAATCACATTCATGAACAATGATTACTTGAATTTTTAAACTTTCATCAAAGGTAAAGTTTTCATCACTTTCAATTATTGGGGATACCTACTAACGAAGAAAGCAATGGCAACCTACTGCGGGATAATCTTCTACCCAGTCAGTCATGTCTTTTTCGAGACATGATCGCTCAAGCGTGTATCACGTATGGCACTTAACTGACTGACTGACTAAAGAAGATTAGACGTGCAAATAAATGTTTCTTTAGATACAGAGATATATGTTTTATTTTAAAATGGGTGGGGGACTTTTTCAAGTGAATATAGGAAAAATTAGTCAGCCGAGGTAGCGTGCGCTAATCACACTGCCTTCTGTATTAATATTATACCAAGACTTCACATTTTTAAAAATATTTTCTTCAAAGTGTTTCAAAGTCGAGTATTTACGCTACCCGCCCCCCACTGTGACAAAGGGCCGGTGTTTACCGTGTTTTTATTTTGTTTTTACGACAAATCAACTTCAATGCGTTGTTTAATGCAAAGAAGATTTTTAGGATTGGTTCCTTTCTTTAACATTTCACCCCTAAGCAAATCAGGACTGCCACTGGTGCGCAGAGGGTTACAGAGAGGGAAAAACAGTTTACAGAGGATGTCGAAAAAAGGATGGAAATTTTATATGATTTAGGGAGGTGGATGAAAGTTAAAGAGATGGCTATTGACGTTGCAGTTAAAACTTTCAAGATTGTAGCTATCAGAGAAGCAAGCATAAAAAAGGGAGTTCCACAGACGGAAGGTGCGAGAAATGAAACATTTAGATTTGAGGTGACGGTTATTGTTGACTATTTTGACAGTAAAAGAATGGAATAATGAGGCCAATCTAGTAGTACGAGTAAATTTATATTTATATGGTCGGGGCACCAGGGAAACAACTTGTCAGAGCAGAAGCCGTAAAAACTGCAAGAAAATGACTGAAGGCGAGCTACCATGTAATGATCAACAATGTTGCAGATCCTCCTTTGGATTTTGTTGAGAACCTCAAGATGAGTATGAGCACTCTACAAGATATGGTAACAGTATTCGATGCATGGACGAAAGGGTAGATATATAAATTTGTAAAATAGATTCAGATCAATAGAATTCTTTGTAATTAATCAGTGTTTAAATCATGTTTCATTGACGTATGGGTTTTGTCGATAGTCAAATATATTGCTTGTAAGGTTTTGTTTTTCTGCCAAAGATAAATTGTTGGTATATTTTTTTCAGAAATGTATCGTTGGTAATTTTCCGATAAAAATCTCGTTTTATATTTTCATAGTGTTTTCACCACAGTTTGAGGTTTAACTATTTGCCTATAGTTGGGATCTAACTGTTGCCATCACCCCGGGTCAAAGTGAATCTGTGACCAACTACAAATAAGAGGTAGTTTCTGAAAACATTCCGATCAGAAGCCTTGCCGCCGTATATAGATTATCGTCATAGACAGTAGAAGTTAATTTGGATAATAATCATCAGGTTAGAAAATTCTATGCTATGAAATACATTCTTGAAAGAAAAACTTGGCTAATATCAATTCTTTCACGAGATACATACGCTGACACTTGATTTGAGGTTATGACTGCCTGCATGATTTGAAAACTCAAAACATAAAAAAGAATATCAGAGACTCACCCTAATGAAAACTTATTTTTGGAATTTTCTGAAAATAGCCAGTCAGTGGACATTCGTGAAGTTAATAGAACAGACTCAACAGGGAAGAAGGGCAAGCAAGGGTTAAAATGAACTAACGTAGTCCCCTTTTCAAACTGTTCTTATTAGCAGATTAAGTAATGTTTCTTCTATTGTTGAATAATTGGTGTGGTGGGGTGAACAAACTTTTATTATAACTTCAAAATCGGAACTCATTAAGTATCTATTTCTATTACGTCGTTTCGAAAATAGAGAATGATTCATTTCATAAATTTTATTCATAAATTAATGAAATCACGGCTATACAATGGTGAAACACTGCTTGCTGTCTGATCAGTGAAGTTAAACAACATAGATCCTCGTAATTAATGAGAGGGGTGATTTTTTTCAGATTATTATGTGCTCTAAAGTTGGATATGTTGAGCTGAAATAAATAATTAGAAATCAGGAAGCCGCATTCCAATTCTAGTCGGCTTTGTCATATTCATTTGCAGACAACTACAACTGAGGAAGGTATAAATCCGCCTCTTCTCTCAAGATATGGGTAAGATAGCAAAAATTGTATGAGTAAATCAGTATTAATTAAAAATAATGTTTTGAAATCCAAAAATATTTTCAGGCTTTAGATAATCTAAAAAGTTGATAAACTATAAAACCAAATCAATATTACTTGAATTAATGCATTTAAACATTCTTTAAATCAGTCAGGATTAAAAACCTCAGCATCTATACATTTCTGCCATTCTGTTACAAGGTTATCCGTCTATTTAAGATAACACTTGAAGAAAGGTTTGAATGCCATTTCTATATCTTCATTGCTACAGAAAATTCTTTGGCTTAAAAGAATTTTCACGATGCTTCAAAAATTGATAGTCAGAAGACGAGTGACATGGAGAGTAGGGAGGATGCCAAGTCGGTGAGAACATGCACATTTGGTCCTTAACCACTTGTATTTTGTCTAGCTATCATCAGTAAAATTCGGCAGTGATGCTCTGGCAAGATCTTACAAAGATGTTATTAGGCAGATCATTAGGCAGTCACCGTAATCTTCTGTTGGCGCTTTTTTTGTTTTAGAAAACATTTGTGCCCTTCGTCGTGATAAAACGTATTGTTTACGATTGTATTGAATGAGCCATTTCTCCTTACAAGTCATTTCTCTGACACTTTGGTTTTGTTCGACTAGTATTTCTTTATGTTAATTGTCAATTGTAGATAGGCGTCTTCTTGATCATACAGTCACGTACCCATATTTTGGAACTTTGGACCACTCGGATTAACCAGTACCGTTCGTATTTAGGATTAACTGAATGTGCATTTCATCCATCACGCCAGTGGCAGATCTCTAGAAAGTCACCAGAACATTCTGTTGTCGCAGTTTCGGTTTTGGAGTTTAATGGTGATGACGAAAGTACAACGTCTCAAAGAATTCACTGTGATCGTTCTAATAAGAAAAGAGCTCCCGAATTAGTTGGTGAGCACGACTGAATATAACTTCCATTTTTGTTTACATTTTCTTAAACAAGGCATTATAGATTACATGTTCAGTTCTTGATATTATCCACATATTATTATCACATTTCTGTTGCGTCAATTTTTTTCTTTACTGATTGTCCAGTATTCACTGTCCGATATCACTTAAGTGCTGATATTACATGACAGTCAAGTACTCATTTTTTGATTCTAATGAATGTTTTCTGTTTTTTAATACTGTATTTAGATTTGGAAGACAAACATCTCTCACTATGGAACTTTAGATTTTGGTGTCTAATCATCTTTCTGTTAAAACGTATCCTAGATATTTACATTTTTCTACCTGCTTGATTTCGGTGTCTTGAATTATTAATTCACAAAGAGGGATGTTTGTTTTATGTTGACATACATCCATTTCGTCTTAAAGGTGGAATAAATCTGGTACGAAGACACACAATTTTCTTCTAACACTTTCTATCAAATGAAAAGGGGATCTGAAAGTTTTAGCGAAAACTGATAGTTTCTTCACAGTGGAAGTCGAAATTTTAATGAAAATATAAAAGAAAGAGATACTTCTGCGTAAAATATGGAAGAAAAATAAAATTTCTATCAGAAATATTAAGAACAGAGATTTAATCTTATAGGCAATCATGTAAGCATGTAAGCTCAAATAGGAACAGCATAAGGATATTGGTAGGACATGGGCTGGGGAAGCTAGTAAAGGGGTAAATATTAATTATAGCTACAAAGTAGATGTTATCGGAGAGTAATGATCGCAGTGACACACTGCGCATAGAAGAAGTACAGCAAGAAGAAGTCCATCTTTTTAATCATTTCACCCGTAAGCCTGGCAATAAAGGATTTACTGAATGTTCAAAATTTGAACAAATACTATTATGGATAGTGGACAATAAAAGAACAATAATTAAGAAGACAGGAGATAACGATTGATATTGCAATTAAATGTTTGAAGAGCAAACCTGATTTGAAAACAAGTCGCCTGAAGAGAATTCTACAACTGAGATGTGCAAGAGAAGTAACTGTTATTATAGAACATACGGTTACATCTAACCGTTTCAACCGTAGAATGAGTAGACCTGGCTGCCAAACTTGTACTGCGCTTACATTCGAAAATTCTAGATGCCAAAATGGAAAACTCACCAGAACAATGACTGTGAAAAATACTTCTATAGGTTGCGCAACAAACAAATGTTACCGAAAATTTGGTACATTTTTTTAATTATAAGACTTTTTGTTACAGTTATTTGAAACAAAAACAAAGAATAGAAATTTACTAGGGTAAAACAGATAGAAATTTACAGGGAAGAAAAAAAAAGAGTTCCACAAGTTGGGGGTGTGATATAAGAAACTATTAAAGTAGAACCTACGGTTATATTAAGCCATTTAAACTCCAAAACGATAATAACTTGCCGTTAGTACTGCTCCCAAATTAATAAAGTCAAGATACCATAGAGGAAAGTTTGTCAAAATAATTACCATGAAAATATAGAAGAGGCACATGGAAAGCTACGTTAAGGCGGTGGGAATAGGATTAAAGCCGAGATGCCAGGTCATGACCAATAACATTGCATATTATTTTTTGAAATAAACAAAGAAACCATTATGACTTTGACCTGCAAATTAAGTCACTTTTATGAAAATGTATTAAAAGTACAATGAATTCCTTAGAATTAATATGCAACCTGGTTTTATTAGTCGGTAATCTGATCTTACTAAATTTCAATAAACTGAAATTTTAAAACAAGAGAATATTAATGAAAAACAGTGTTGACATTATTACAATTTAATTTCAAAACAGAAACAGTGAGATTTCTTTTAAATCAATGGATCTACCCGAAGAACTTGAATCTAGTTCTCTCTCATCAACGTATGATAGATACAATTTTTGAAAGAAACCATAAATATTTTTTGATAAAAATATTTTTGATGAAACTGTTTGATGAGCGAAACATATCAGAATAAAAGATTCAGAAATTGTTTGCTATATTTTACAAGGCACTTCATATCTATCTATCTATCTATCTATCTATCTATCTATCTATCTATCTATCTATCTATATCTATATATATATATATATATATATATATATATATTGTAATTTGTACATGTTCGAAATTATAATTTATAATAAATATTCATCGTTCTATTTCTATATTGAGCACTGTTTTAAATTAATGCTTTGAACGTTGTTAATATTTTCTTCGTTCCTTATTCAGTTGGATATATAAATATATATATATATATATATATATATATATATATATATATATATATATGTTGAGTTGGGATAATGTTTAGCGCCAAGTTCGTTATTGTTGTTTTATTGATACAGTGTATTTTGGTAAGCATCATTTGTTATAGTAAATCGCTTGATAGCGATGTGGGAATAGAGCGTTGATATCTATATGAATATGTTTTGAACATCTATGCTGAGTAAATTGGATTGCTTCAAAATTCTGGAAATTGTAGGTCGTATTTCCGAGTGCACTGATATCAGCTTTGATCTCTAATAACAAGGCTGAAAGATACTCAAATTGACACATCTTCTGCATCTACTAAAAACTTTTTCTGTATTGTATTACAATCTATATATTTATTATTTGTATTTTAAGAGTGTTAGTATATATTTCGAGTTCTGAAAGCTTAATAAATATGCAAACAATATATTTATGCATCAAACGTTAAGCCACTCCATGTTAGCAGAGAAGCATATTACTAAAATGAACTCAGATAGATAATGATCTTAGGCGGTTTATATTTGCATAATATAAAGAGGTAGAAATACTTGCCAATGAGGTGTGTCTGTCACTTATGCAACTTGAAATCTTCAGTGGGAAGGATTCGTTTAAAAATGGCAGCAATTTCAATGAGAGAAGATAAAAAATGCGAACACATCCTTGCTCAAAGAAGTCATTGTATGTATTTTGTATGTATGAAGTGAACACGGTTGTATAATATAGTTAATGGATTTTAAATAAAAAAAACTGAACGGATGAGAATAGAAGCACAAAGAATGGTTAAATAAATAAAAAACAAATGAATGGAAGACTAAAGAAAGGAACGTGAACTAAGAGTAAAAGTAAATAAGGAGAAAGATGAATAGAAGAACTGGGAAAAATATTTGAAAGGAAACAAAGAAGAAAGAATTGATGATATACAAAACAAGCCAAACAAAAAGAATAAAAAATAAAACGATGGGGTAAAATAGATAAAATAAATATAAAGACGTACCGGTAGATTTTTTTGTTTTGGTTTTGTGCTTTTTTTTGTTTGTTTTTTTTTTTTCATGTTTGATCCAAGAATGTTTTTTCATCTGATTTTCCGTGCTTCCCTCAAATCAACAGACGCCATTTTACTTTCGGTGTTGGCGTGTCTTTTTCCTTACGAAATTACAGGAAGATTGGATTGGGTGGAATTTCGAGGAGATTGGATTGAACGGAAGTAAATTTGAAGTTTCAAGAAAAAGGGGGAAGTCAAAGACGTAACTGAGAGGTGACGGGGAAGGTCGGAGAAATCTACGTAAGGTTATCAACTAGAAGAAAGTTAAGAAACGCATAAGAATGCGATAGAAGTATTGAGGATTGACTCGGGTGGAAGAGAACAATACATTTCGAAACCGAAGAAACGGGAATTGTACAAAAAGCCCAAGAACAGTAAATAGTGTACCTGGATACACGCGCTAGACATGGCGCACCAATCTTAGACGGAAAATTATATTTGTCACTGAAAATAAGTTATTTTGTGCGTCCAAAGGTAATTCAATGAAAAGGTAATTTCCAAATGTATTTTTACAGGCACAACAATATAAGAAGAACCATAGAGTATTGAGTGGATCCATAGAAGAACTGATTAATTCAGAATATACAGTAGTTGCTGTTATCCCGTTATTTTGGGATCTATTTCTGGTAATACGCATCAAGACTACTCTTGCTTTTCAAGGCGTGATGTGGCTTTCTACTATAATTTCTGTTTATATTTTCATGGTAAATGCTCTTACGACCTTTTTCATCAGTTCACCAACCCCGTGTATTTATACGTGCTACTAGAATCCACTCTATTGCAGTCGAAATAGATGTAACAGCCTCTTCTACACTAAAATTTTCTTTTATTGCACTACCAGTTTGCTTGCTTCCTTGACAGCTAAAATTTCCGAAAGTTAGATTCAACGTTAATTATCATTTCCTATCAACTTGATTCCTATCCGTCAATTACCTTTTCTTCGACATCCCTGAAACTATTTTTACCACATTGCGGTCCTGTCTTGTTTAAGATTAAATTATTATTAAAAAAGCGTAACACAGAGCCAATATTTTATGTTATGAAACAAGAAATTTCCATGCGTTATTCTAACTCTATACACGTCACCCAGTAAATATTAAACGTTTATCAGTCTAACACACACACACACAAACACACACACACAGACACGCACACACACACACACACACACACACACACACATATATATATATATATGTGCAACCACAGACTAAACATAATTGACGCCAAAATAAAGAACTGACTTCTTTTTCTGGTGTATACTAAAATTGTACTCAATGAAAATCAGAGATGCAACATACTTGATTGAACGCGAAAAAAGTGAATGTGATAAAAATAGTTACAATATGGTGTTACTGCATCGTGTTCACGTGAATATAGCAGAACACATCAACTTTTGCATCACAGATAATAGAAACCATATTGAAGATGTTCGTTTTTAATATTCCAATTCAATAAAATGTTGTTTGAAACTTATTTTATTAAAGATATGCATTTCTACATGTTTCCATACTTTCAAGACACACACACACACACTATATATATATATATATATATATATATATATTAAATTTATTTTTTGTATATATATATAGATTAATTTATTTTTAACATTTTTAATGTATACTCGTATTTGATTATATTCTGTTATATATATATATATATATATATATATTCTTCATTTGTAAACGAATTATTACGAGACCTAGGTTTCTACCATGTCGTCTCAATCTTCTGTTTACCGGTAATGTTAATCTATAGCTTTGCAAACACTTGTCCTTGTTCGCTTAGACTAATAGAAAAAAAAGAGAAAAAAAAATATCTTCGCTTCGCCATGTTCCATGCTTTTTTTTAATATTTTCCTTTCAGATTTAGTGAGTTTTTATTATTATTATTATTATTATTATTATTAATTATTTCTCAAAGTTTAAAAATATAATCATTTCTAATTTAAAATCTAATTGAGTTTTGAAATGTGAAATATTTCAGAGTTGTATTTCTACCCCCTCCCACCTCTCTCTTTCTCTGACTGGTGTTGGTAAAACATAGACGAACTGGAATTATCCAAATGAAAACAGAATTTCAGTCATTAAGGAGCACGAAAAATTTAAAGAAAATTTCAATCGTTTGTTTACGGGTAATACTAATCTATAGCTTTGCAAACACTGGTCTTTGTTGGCTTAGACAAAATAGCGAAAAAGAGAAAAAAGGTTTCTTCTTCTTGCCATGTTCCATGCTTTGTTTTAATATTTTCCTTTCAGATTTAATGTGTTATTTCGCAACAGTTTATAAAATATATATAAAATCCACTCAGGAGGAGTGAAATTTATCTTCCTCTGCAAGACTAGTTAATTGTACCTAACTACACACTTAATATTTATTTTTCCACCTTTTTTCATTTTTTTTCAGGATGCTAGCAACCCGGTAGGGGAAAAAAATTAAATCTACAAAGGGCGGAAGAAATATCAAGGGGCCAACGGCCAGCTAACTAGAGGTGGTGTCTCAATAAATCACTGTTGAGAAGGCAACGGAATACCACTCCATTATCTACGCCCCGCTAAATCATAGTTTTTCACGACAAATATATGAAACCCAGCAGCGTGAATGGGGCTGCTTCCCAAGGAAGCAACTCTTCGTTCGGTAGAGATCAGCATGGGCAACGGGTGTCACCTGACCGTCATCCGGTGACTGTTCAGCACCAACGGTGTAAAGAGGACATTTTACTCCAAAACTTGTCCCTCGCCTGGGAAGGAACGACATAAGCAACGAGTGGACCATTACCCTGCGACTGTGCGCAACAAAGAAAGAATTACCTTTGCTATATGGAATGTCAGGACGCTTAAAAACTGTGGACAGCTAGAGAATGACAAGCAGGAGATGGACAGACTGAAGATGAATATGCTAGGCATATGCGAAACCAGATAGCCTAACGATGGAAACCTCAGCAGTGACGCCCACAGGATAATTTAAGCAGGAGGCAAAAACAACGAAAAAGTGGTTGGCTTGAGAAAATTCAACATAGCTATCATAGTAGTTTATGCACAACAACGTAAAGTACTGAGGAAGAAATAGAATCCTTCTATTCCATACTAGACAGTTCCAAAGCTCAGTGCAAAAGCCAAGATCATAATGGGTAACTTGAATGCCAAGGTAGGTAAAGAAAGAGAAGGAGACACGACTAGCAACTTCGGACTAGGAGTTCGCAACGAACGAGGAGAAAAATGGGTCTAATGTTGCACAGCAAATGACAAGGTATAATTAAATTGTGGTTTCAAGAACACCCACGACGTCTATGAACATGGAGAAGCCAAGGAGGCGACATAAAGAACCGAATAGACTATATAACTATAAACATAAGATTCAGGAACGCAGTGGTTCAATGCAAAACCTACCCAGGTGCCGACTGCGGAAGCGACCATGTCCCAGTTATCTGCAACTAAGGATAAAACTCCGGAGAATGAAGAAGCCTAACACAGCACCAAGACTGAAATACAACACGCTCGTGAATGAACACAACCTGCAGAAAGAATACACTAACAGCGTGAGAAATAAATACGAAGGACAAATTATAAAGGGACACTGGAAATGGGACTCACCAAAGAAAGCGATTGTGACATCAGCAAACAACGTTGCTCCAAAGGAAATCAGACGCATATGAAAAAACTAGTGGATCACTGAAATTATTCTCGACATGATGCAAAGGAGACAAAAAAATAACGCCAAGACATGAAAGGGAACACACGAAACTACACAGGGAGACAAATGTAGACAGGCTAAAGATAAGCTCAACAACAAATGCGCAGAGGTAGAGAGACTGAGCAGGAAATAAAGCAGAGATGCATAAAGAGATAAAAAAAACTGACTGGACAAAAAACCTGCTTCCTCAACAGGATGCATAAAATCCAAAGATGAGACGATAATATTGGAGAAAGAGGAAATGCTCCAGCGATGTGAAGAGTATATAAAGGATCTTTTCTGCGACAGGAAAGAGTAACCGAGAATACGCAAGGATGAGGACGGACCTGAAATATTAAAATTCGAAGTGGAAGCTGCAATGGCCAAACTGAACAGAAACAAAGCAGCTGGTCCAAACGGCATTGTTATAGAGCTGCTGATAAACCTGGAAGAATTCGGCATAGAGAAAATTACCGAAATAATAAACGAAATTTATAATAATGGAATAATATCAGACGACCTATGCAAGTCGATTTTTATAGGTGCAAACGAGTGCGAACTACACAGAACTATCAGCTTAATGAGTCATATTAGAAAACTGATTGTCAGAATCCTGAGTAATAGAGCGAGAAACAGAATAAAGCCAGATATAGGAGAGGAACAGTGCGGGTTCGTCAAGGACACTATGACAAGTAACGCCATATATATGATTAGGATGCTCTCCGAAAGGGCAATACAAATGAAGAAGGACTTGTACCTATGTTTTATTGATTATGTGAAAGCATTCGACAAAATATGACACAAAGAATTGATGGAGATGCTCAGCAGCCTGGACATTTTTGGGAAAGTTATCAGAGTAAACAAGAATCTCTACTGGCAGCAAACTGCCTGCATACGGACAGGTAACTATTTCAGCAGATTTACAAAGATAGAAAGAGACTTAAGACAAATATGTGTCTCTTCACCGGGTCTTTTCAATTTGTACAGAGAGAATATTTTGAGGACCCTCGATGTAACGCCAGGATTTGTTATTGAAAGCCACAATTTAAACAACATAAGTTATGCAGATGATACAGTGGTGATGACAGACATGGAAAGAAAACTACAAGAGATTCTTCAGAAGGTAACTACAGGGAGTATTAAAAAAGGACTAAAAATAAACTGTAATAAAACTGAATGCATGTTCATCTGCAAAATGAGCAATCCAAAATGTCAAATACAGGTGGGGGATACTAGAATCAAACAAGTACAAAAAATTAAATACCTAGGAAGTGTTCTAACAGGAGATGGAAAGTACTAAGACACGAGAATTTCACTAGAAACAAAGAGAATGCTAGATTGTTATGTGATCTCAGTTCTTCAATACGGCAGTGAATGCTGGACAATATCATCGAAGATGAGAAAAAAACTTGAAGCAGTTGGAAATGTGGTTCTACAGAAGGATGCTGCGTATATAAATTGGAGTAGATAGACTAAACTAATTGGAGTAGATAGACTAAACTAGCACCCGGTTCACACTTCACCCACGTCTATTGAACAGGTGAAGAGGCTCATCCCTTGTTGCTTATTTAGGATGTGGTTTCCGGCGTTCTCTTTTCCAATCTTCTCACTTTGTTTTTTTTTTCAATTAGAGTAGATAGACCTATCTATCGCCCGGTTCACACTCAACCCACGTCTATTGAACAGGTGAAGAGGCTCATCTCTTGTTCCTTGTTTAGGATGTGGTTTCCGGCTTTCTCTTTTCCAATCTCTCCACTCTTTTCTTTTTTTTTTCAATTGGAGTAGACAGACTAAACTATCGCCCGCTTCACACTCCACCCACGTCTATTGAACAGGTGAAGAGGCTCATCACTTTTTCCTTGTTTAGGATGTGGTTTCCGGCTTTCTCTTTTCCAAACTTTTCACTCATTTTTTTCAATTGGAGTAGATATACTAAACTATCACTCAGTTCACACTCTACCCATATCTATGGAATAGGTGAAGAGGCTCATTCCTTGTTCCCTGTTTAGGATGTGGTTTCCGGCTTTCTCTTTTCCAATCTTTTCACTATTTTCTTTTTTTCAATTGGAGTAGATAGACTAAACTATCGCCCGGTTCACAAACACCCACGTCTATTGAACAGGTGAAGAGACTCATCCCTTGTTCCTTGTTTAGAATGTGGTCTCCGGCTTTCTCTTTTTCAATCTTTTTCACTCTTTTCCTTTTTTTTTCTATTGGAATAGATAGACTAAATTGTCGCCTGGTTCACACTCCGCTTACGTCTATTGAACAGGTGAAGAGACTCATCCCTTGTTCCTTGTTTAGGATGTGGTTTCTGGCTTTCTCTTTTCCAATCTTTTCACTATTTTCCTTTTTTTTTCAATTGGAGTAGATAGACTAAACTATCGCCCGGTTCACAAACACCCACGTCTATTGAACAGGTGAAGAGACTCATCCCTTGTTCCTTGTTTAGAATGTGGTCTCCGGCTTTCTCTTTTCCAATCTTTTCACTCTTTTCCTTTTTTTTTTCAATTGGAGTAGATAGACTAAACTATCACCCGGTTCACACTTCACCCACGTCTATTGAACAGGTAAAGAGGCTCATCCCTTGTTCCTTGTTTAGGATGTGGTTTCCGGCTTTCTCTTTTCCAATCTTTCCACTGCTTTCATTTTTTTTCAATTGGAGTAAATAGACTACACTTTCGCCCGGTTCACACTCCACCCACATCTATTGAACAGGTGAAGAGGATCATCCCGTGTTCCTTGTTTAGGATGTGGTTTCCGGCTTTCTCTTTTCCAATCTTTTCACTCTTTTCTTTTCTTTTTTTTTCAATTGGAGTAGATAGACTAAACTATCGCCCGGTTCACACTCTACCCACATCTATTGAATAGGTGGAAGAGGCTCATTCCTTGTTCCTATTTTAGGATGTGGTTTCCGGCTTTCTCTTTTCCAATCTTTTCACTCTTTTCTTTTTTTTTTTTCAATTGGTGTAGATAGACTAAACTATCGCCCGGTTCACAAACACCCACGTTTATTGAACAGGTGAAGAGTCTCATCCCTTGTTCCTTGTTTAGAATGTGGTCTCCGGCTTTCTCTTTTCCAATCTTTTCACCTTTTCCTTTTTTTTTTTCAATTGGAGTAGATAGACTAAATTATCGCCCGGTTCACACTCCGCCTGCGTCTATTGAACAGGTGAAGAGGCTCATCCC
>JBBBDQ010000181.1:7685000-7830000 GCA_037127315.1 Ascarosepion bandense | reverse complement strand
GTCGGATGCTTGATTTGTTATGGTAAGCCTTGGTTACGTTAGCCTTACCGACGTTGCCCTATTTCGCAGGTTTGGCCATTAAGATCGTTTAGATCTTTGAGTGCTACGCCTTTCAGATCTTCTAAAATTGGTTGCTTTTAGTCTGTTCTTTCCCTGTTTGACCTTACCGCCATGGGTGGCCTTAGAGGAGTTGAAAATACAGAAGTTTTCGTTCTTGGGATGAATGGGAAAAGTAAGCCCTGTCTTATGTCAGAGAACGGCAATATATATTTTAAACTGGTAAAAAATAACATTACTACTCGAAATGCTTTTTCCTACAAATTTAAAAATATGTCCTCGTCCAAAAAAATATTTGCCTTACTATAATCAATAAAAATCTAAAATATAACAGAATAAAATTATCGCCAAAGGTTGCGAAAAATGGTTTAATGATAGTTAAAGAAATCGATAATAAACCAATAGTCAATGATAAAAACAAAGAAAATCCATTACAACTCAAAATACATTTCTTACAAATTCGGAAATTAAGTCCTCTTTAATAAAAGAACGGTTACACTTAAATATAAAACTATTTAAGCTAGGATATAAGTATTTTAACACAATACAATGCATTAATTTTACTAATATAACAATTCTTAGTCGTAATTGATATTCTTAATTAAGGAAGTAAACTTGCTAAAACACTTATATTAAAATAAAACTAAATGTATGAATTCGACTTAAAAACATTATTCTAATAATTATAAAATATACATGCATAAGAATAGAAGAAAAGTATAATATAATAATCAAAGCAAAACGTCAGAATTAAAAAATGAATAATTAAACACTTCCAATTTTTAAAACACGACATGACTTTCTTTGAGCAATGAAAGATACACCCTTTTACTCTGACATCAGCGTCTATCTCATACAGAGTATGAATTATTTAAATGCTTTTGAAGCAGTACTACCGTGTTATGACTGACAGAATAAAATATGATAAATATGTTGCTTTTTAATGCAATAATCTTATATGTAAGTAAACTCTGAAATATTATAAATAAAAAATGTATAAAACTAATAAAACTATAAAACTGTCATTAAATATACGAGATCATAGCTTCTGCTAAAAAAATAAATATTCAATTGATGAACGATAAAAGAAAAATTTCAAAATTGAAGAAAAAATGACGTTACGACTCGAAACGTCCCCCTGAAGATGAATAGCAGGATAACCCAATCATATATGGCAATGGTACTCAATGCACGGACAAATGGTAGATTTGTAAATGGATTCTGAAACTCTTCTAACCATTTTTTATACTATGCGCGTCTTTTTCCAGCGGTTATTCTTTTCGTGTGTCACTGCAACTACTTGCATTTATTTTACTGAAAGCTTTTTTCTGAAAATATGTTCAGAGTAAAGTAATCAAAACCATTGTGCGCATGAATTTCTTTTGATTGAAGAGGACAAGAAATACCATATTCAGGCGTAGAAGGTGTAAATCGATTTTTAAAGAGTTCAGCCTTTTTTTATAACATTATTCGTTCACTAAACCATGAAAACAATTAAGACACTAAAAAGATTAAAGAATCAATAATTGGTTATGAACACTTGGAGCTTCCCATCGATAAATCAGTTGTCAATAATCAATGATTAATTCACCCTCTCAAGGTTTCCTCTTACATTCTACCTTTCTGTCGTTTTCTTTTGCTGAATATGGTCGTGTTAAGATGCATGACCGATTCAACTCAAATCAGGTAATAGGATTTTCATTTGTTTTCGTTTTCAATGTTTTTATTTTCTTTAAAAAATGTATTTTATTTTTTGCTCATTTTTAAAATTTTTATTGAGGAGAAAATTAATAACAAGCGCAAATTTTATACGCGTTGAAAAGAGTTTTCTCAAGAAAAATAAAATTTTAGAATTCTACTTGGAAAATGGATATTACTGTCAAAGTGTTAAAATTCACTTTCAATGTTAGCCTTTAATTACAAAGGATTGTTTTCTTTTGCTGTTATTTTTTCCTTATTTGTATAACGCTATGTTTGAAAAACGAGTCAAGTTCAAGTTAATTTTATTTTTCCAAATATTGATTGTTTTCTGTCAGTTTATTTTTGTATTAAAATCTCAACTAAGAATGCTCAAGGTCACACTAACCAGTACTCAGATTTTTTTTACCTAATGTTCATAAACAAAGCAAATCTCTTTATAAGCGCAGAAAATTGATTATCAGCTATATGCTTATGTTTTCTTCGTTTACCATAACTTCTTATCCTTTGTATCTCTTAGCAATATTTGCTTTTATACTGTCCTTCCCAATCGTTGACCTGCCATCATTTCACACAAACCAGTTTGGTAAATTAAGCCTAGATTCGACCTATTCTGCATTTTTTAATGATCTCACTCAAGCAAGACAATAAGCCACTAAGACGAACGAGATTACTGAATGTGAGAGAATATGAGTAAAACATTATTAATGAGAAAATAATCAAGCAGTCCATTAATGGCCATAAGTGATACACACTTGGGTGATCATGTTTCTTTCGACCCATGACTGACTAGGCAGAAAATTTTCCTGCAGTAGGTTAACATTTCAACTTGAATTAGACTGGTTGCCAACCAAATCTGTAGCACCTAGCTAGAGGGAGAAGAGAACTATTAACACTTTTACCATGGTGAAGTGAATTAAACAAAATAGACTGAAATTTTAATTCGGCACTATGACTTCTCATTCCGAGGTTATATCCATTATACTCCAACGCACATCAATTGAAAAGAACATAACTTAAGACCAAAGATGACGATTGTCATTGCCTTGAGATTATTGAAGAGCAAACTTAACGTGATGCAAGGAGTCAAAAGAGAGTTAAAAACTTCGATAGAAGAAAATTTTAGCACAGAATTTACGGTTACTTCTAGCCACTTTAACATTAAAATCGTGATACCTTCCGGCGAGTATAGCACTGCGATTAAATTCATAAAGTCTACGTACCATAAAGGAAATTTCACTAGTCCAATTATGATTAAAGTATTGTTTCGATATAACATGTGAGAGTCAAAATCTCTAACACTCTTTCCTTATTATTTTCTAAACAATGCATCATTCTCATTCTGATTCTAAGTAGAATGTGTCGGTTGGCCATTTCGAAACATAGCGAAGTAATAGTTTGACTAGGTTCCAAAAAAGTTATCTTTCAATAATTACAAAGAGAAAAATAATTTTCTTTTGCGATATTGCTGAAGCTTGGATGCGAAATAGTAGGAAACTGCATCTAAAACTACTTTACCATCTTTTCTATCATATAATGTTCTAATTATAATCACTCCTTTTGCTTCTTAAAATGTCCTTGTTGGTCACAGTTTCTGTCCCTGTTATTCTTGACATTCGTCCGTAGAAGTACATTTCTATATATACTTGAAATAGTTATTTATCCATTAAATGATTCAGTATCTTTTCAGTCAATTTTCCATCGTTATTCATTTTTTTTTTCATACAAAATACAAATTGTTTGTAGAGGAATATTCTTTCACGCAGCCCCATTCAACTCATCTTTCTGATAATTTAAACAAGAAATAAAATTCCGACAACTCTACAGCACCTTTATCTTAGAAATATAGACAAACATTGAAGATTAATATGGAAACAAAGATAAGGACACCAGTACGAACATGTAAAAATATATATAATTACAATACCTCCCATCAGAAATATTGACAAATAATGAAATAGTTGTATCGTATTTTTTTAACATTTCCAATTTGTCGGTGCCATTTTGCGTTGTACCTTTTACTTACATGCATTCTATCTAATTAAAATTGATGTTTAAATCTCTCTTTTCGCCTAACTACGCTGTTTATTCAGTTTTCTTTTTGAGTCTACCATCAATATTTTGTCATATGTTGCTTAATTCAATTATGAATCCTAGTAAAACTTTTTTTCGGATTGCTTCACTATATACATTAAATAAATCCGATGAGAGATTATATTTTTGTGTTACGCCCTTTTCTATTTTTGTGTAGAAAAGAAGCACCAAAAATATCGTTACCGGTTTTTGTTTACATCATATGTCAAATAACCGAAATGAGTTCGTTTAATCATGATTCTTTTTTTTTTTTGCAATATACAAGAGGGGAATTAGAGTATTGAAATGTTTTGTGTGTGTGTGTGTGTTTTTTTTTTTTATATATCTGCATATATGGTTTCTCAGCTTACAGGTTTTTTTCGTTTTAGGATGCCGTCTCCTCTTCAATAAAACTTTGCTTTTTCCAAAAATATACGGACGGCCATGTAAAAATGCTCTTGCCTTGAGATAACATAAAAAATCTGGCTGCATTAACATATTAAAATGATTATTTACATCTGAAAAAAAAAGACAGATCTGTCATTTGTGGATAGCAACAGAAACTATTATCATTATTTGAAACAGAGAAAAAAAAGGCAGGAAAGACCGACATTCAAAGACGTTGCCGTCTCATCCTACATGCAAACAAATCAAATTCTGATCCTTAAGCGGCCTTGTCAGATATATATATAAGAGGGATTATTTTCTAGAATACAGTACAGTGGTTTCACATATGTAGCTTATATGGAATTCATTTATATTTGGAAAAGGGAATTTTTTTCTGGCAAAGTGAATAAGAGACAGCGTTGAATTAACATGAACGTGAATTACGCAAATAACTATAAGTAATAAGAAAAGTAATATATGTGTGTGCGCGCATGTTTGCACGAGAGTGTGCGTATATATTTACATAAGTGGGTGTGTGCGTGTGTGGTCACGTGTGTGTATGTGCCTTGTGTATTTAGGCTGCAAAGTTAGAGATGACAGTTTAAGTCACTTTTTTAAGCAATTTATTTAATTTTTGTTGTGTTCATAAAAGTGCTTTCTTTCACAAAGTTTGAAAAACATGATCACATTAACGTCTATATATATATATATATATATATATATATATATATATATATATATATATTTAGAAATTATAACATGGATACGTTATAATATCCCTACAAAATAGCTATTTTGTTTCGACACATCTTGTGTCTTGTCAAGTGATGTGGTTTATTTTAAATTAAATGGCTTTAAAAGGTTAAAAACATGAAAAACCCCTTTAATCAGAGAGGCATTGTTGTATATACAATGTGGACCAATCAGAGTAAAGCAACTTCTAATTTGGAGAATATGTGAGCAGACTTAAAAATAATCTTGGGGGCATTAGTATTAATATTTAATTAAATTGAGATCAGCATTATTAATTATATCTACTTTATTATTGTTGCTAAATTTAAAATAAATTCTAAGTTTAACAATTTATTAGATCTAGAAAGTTATTCATATATTAAACGAGAAAGAGAAAGAACGCATACATAAATAAACCTACAAACATCCGCACATGGAAAAATAAACGGGTATATTCACAAATACTGGCCAACAGACACATATACAGATTAATATACCCACGCATATATACAGACACAAATTACAAAATTTAACTTTTATCGACTTATCAATTGGTCTGTTAAATGTCCAAGCTCTATTTGTACACAGACTAAATTGCTACATATTGGATATATTCAAGGCAAATTCATAACGTGACCAGCCTTGACTGTATCCAATATTGAGCACGTTTTAAGAAAAGTGTTTCTTTGGACAAGGAATATTATTCCATCCATACGTACCCTATACTCGTATATATATATATATATATTGCAATGATAAACAACCCGAAATAAAAAAAATCCTAGTAAATAACAATCCAAGTAGTTCCTAGTTACATAATGTTGAAAATTATAAAATATTAAAAATGATCCTCAAAAAAGGGCTCAGTGTATTCAATTACGGAGCTAATATTTCTTAAATAATAAATTTTGAATCACCTCGTATGAGAAATAGTTTATTTCAGCAGACGAAGACCTCAGTCAATCTGTCTTGTCAACCCCTGTGTGGACTGAGCTCGTGTAGGAAATAGAAGTTTTGGTCAGACGAAAGACACAAGAAAGGATCAGAGGAGAGTGGAAGGTATCTACATCGAAAAGAAAAATGTTTTATAGCAATTGATGCAGAAGTTTCAAAGAACAAGAAATAGGTTTCCAGGTTGATTCTAAGGCCCTGCAGGAAGATGAATAGAGGTATAACGTGGCCATTACTGGTGATCTCTCCAAAAACTAGAATGTTCATTGTATAAATCGTTCATTTTTATCCGAACCCTCTGCACTGTCCTTATATTAACACCCAGTAACTTTGAAATGTTCGTATTGGGTCTTGCTGCTTAAAAGCTACGCAGAACGTCATGCTGTTTCCAAATTTCTGGTGGAGTGAATTGCGTCATCGTGCTCTTTTCTTTACAAACGTTTCCCAAGCGACTCTACTATACCGTGCAGTTAACAAAATCATAAACAAGCAAAGAGCATTGGTAAAATTAAAAATATAAAATGGTGACAATTTACACATCTTATATATATATGTGCATGTGTCTGTGTGTATGACTTGAAAAATGTTTCTTGTCAAGCTTGTTTAATGAAACATATATTTGTCATACACATGCATACACACTTCACTCGTGCAACCAGACTGGCAACTGGGTCTCACCCATTCACAGTGATATCAACCAAATGCAGACGACAATTCTACTCCTTCAGTTTGTTTCCTCGCACTTCCTGCCTGTGGAACTCGCTTCCTTATTCTTGCTTTCCAGACGGCTACAACCTCCAGGAATTCAAATCAAGGTCAATACTCATCTCTTAACCACTTGACCCTAGTAATTTCCTCACCACCCTGTATATCCTCTTCTTTCACTCCACCTCTATCATACCTGTATTCCCTTCCTACTCTTGCTTCTTTCTAAATAGTTTGTCTTTCTCCTCACTCTCTTCTATCTAGCGTCTTTACTCATATGTAGCCCCCTGCACATCGGTGGCGTTACCGCCTTGCTCGGGGTGATATCATTAAAAAACAAAAAAACATACATATATATATATATGTGTGTGTGTGTGTGTGTGTGTGTGTGTGTTTGTGGTCTTTGTGTATGAATGTATGCGTAATATATGTCCCGTTATTTAAGAGTGATATGACACGTTTGTCAAGCTATCTTCTTTGTAATCTACTCCAACAGCTTCTTTCCTCGCACTTCCCGCCTGTGGAATTCCCTACCGCATGCTTGCTTCCCCGACGACTACAACCTCCAGGAGTTTAAATGTAAGGGTCAATAGACACCTCCTAACACACTAACTCACACCCAATCTCTCCAACTCTCTCCCTATGTACATCCTAAGTCGTCTATCACCCTCCTTCTGACATTTCCTATACCCAATCCCTCTATGTAACCCCCTGCGCTATAGTGGCAGTGGAATACCTTGCTTGGTGTGACACGATTAAAAAAAATGTGGCTAGTGTTTTGGACGTCATATACGCCAGTAGGTTGTACGTTATGGTATTGTGTATATCGGCTTGGAACGAGGAATCGTGGAGCCAAATTCGAATTCCAGTTGAATTCCTTGCATTCACTTACGCGCAAATAACCTTGAAAGGTATTAATCCGTTTCTTCTCTCCAGTTATGTGTTAAATAACCGGACAGATTGGGTTTTAAAGACTTAGTCGGCAAACAGTCTACCTCAGAAAATAATGGCAACCTACTGCGGGATAATCTTCTGCACAGTCAGTCATGTTTCTTTTGAGACATGATAGTCTTAACGTGTATCAAGTAAATCATCCCTAAAAGTTTCATCGGAATCTATCCAGCGTGTCTTGAGACATTTTGACTACGAACAGACAGAGAAAAAGCACACTAACAAACAAATATACACTTGTGGTGGTTCGCTACAATGTACGTGGCCTTGGGGGTCTTAGCCGTGAAGGAGAGAATTGGTGGAATTGCGGAATGTAGTTCGTCAGAGCACTTTTAATTGAAGTAAAGATAGAGCGGTGAGGAGCTTGCTATATATCATCTGTGAGGTGTGGTTATTGGGTCGAACATTATTTGTCGCCTACGTGGACGAGAGTCGCTTTTAGACTCTATCGAAACTGGACTGTGTGATCTGGGTAGATCGTACCCAAACATAAGTGCAGTAATCTATTTTACGCCTGATATGACTCTTGCAAAGGTACAAGGTACAACAAAGGAGCAGCTACTTACTAAGGCGGTACAGGAAAGCAACCATTTTTCCTGCCTTTTTAGTGATGGATCGTATATATAAGTTCCACTTGAGGCTCGGGTTGAGTTTGAGGTCAAATAGTAGCTCATGGCACGAGTCTTTCCTGAAGAGATAGCTAGTCAACCTTACTAGCTACAGTTCAGTTGCCCAAACGGCGATGATGTTCATTCAACTTTGGATTAAATAGATAGAATATATTGAGATCTGTAAACTTTCAATGGAATCAATCAATAACAGGAATTTAAATTCAAAATTGTATAGAAACGGGAAACGACTACACTGTCGTCATTTAGAATGCGTAGTAATTCGCTGAAAATAAAGAAAAATAGAGTTTGGAGAGTAATGACTGTCATCGCAGAAATGGTTAAAAAATAGAAAGCTGATGAAAGCTATATAAAATTAAACTGATTCATTTTTTATACAAATTTGTCAGATTAAATTTAATCCATAAAACAGATTTTTACTAGCTTCATTGAATTTCTTTATAGATTCTTTGGAGCTTTAACACGAAGAATTGCAATGAGCCTTCAGATTCATCTAATATTTCAGTGTGAAGAAGATGGAATGAAAAACCTGTAAGCATGCACATTATCACTTCTTTTCATATTTCCTTATCGATGTTGATTATTTTTTAGACCAAGTTGATCGGTTTGCCTTATAATAGATAAGTTATCGTGTACCTCATAAAACCAACACGGCACCCACTTTTCCGTAAATTGGGTATCTTTCATAAAAATCTGGATACAGGTAATTTCTACGACAGAGTTCTCCGGCCTACTGGAGACAACGTGTTTCTGCAGATTGCAGAGCGGCCACACAGACACGATCACCAGGCAACATGGTTGCTTTCTTAGTGTGATTTCTGATTGCTTTCTACACGGTTAGAAATACAACGCTTTATTTCTCAGAGACTGGGTATCGATCATGGCTATAGAACACAGTCTAAATTATTATTTAAGTTATGAATCTAAAGGGAGAAATAACAAATTAATCCCTTTTCCAAATTCTTGTGCAAAAAAGAATGTTACAGACTTGCCCAGAATTTGAACACAGATTACTGATTCTACTTTCGATTCAATACTACCTACATTAGATACATAACCTTGTATAAGGGACGAATTTAAAACAACCCTTTTTTTATACTATGATATTTTTTTAAATGATTCTATATATATAAACAATTTAAAATTATCCTTTTATATATTATGACTTACAAAAATACTTTTTATAAATTATATTTTTTTTTGTATATATTGTGAATTTTAAAAAATCGTGTATATAATGAAGATTTTAAAAATTCAAATATATGACGAATAAAAAATCATTGTATATATCAGGAATTAAAAATCATTCTATGTTACGAATTAAAAAATGATTGTAATTTGAATTATTAAGAAATCAGTGTATATAATACGAATTTTAAAAATCATTATATGTAATATTAATTTTTGTAAATCATTGTACATAATTAGAAATTTTAAAATCATGTTATTAGAAAATTTTATAAAAATTATTATATATAATAAGAATTTTAAAAAATGAATATATTTTGGATTTAAAAAGTCCTTGTAGATATTAAGACTTAATAAACCCTTGTTCATATCACGACTTAAGAAACCCTTGTTTAATTTACGACAACAGAATCCATTGTTGATATTGCGGTTTTAAAACACCTTGTTTACATTACAGTTGAAAAACTTTTAATCAAATTAAATCTTCAGAAATATTTGTTTCTATTATGATTTAGAAAACGTTGTAAATGTTAAGACTTAATAGAACACTTATCTATTACAACTTGAAATAAATCCTTGAATTTAAATTTTGAAATTTTGAATTTAAAGAAAAATGTACATATTACGACTTTATAAAATGCAAATTTCTTATATTAAATTTAGCTTGTATCGAAGCATTTTAGTACTAAGAACAAAATAAAAAATAATGCATTCTGAAACACTATTGATTGACGCTACAAAATCGAAAGCAAAGAAAAAGTTACCCCACTTTAAAGAGTTCCAATAACAAAAACTGATAGCACATGTCGTTGGAAGCATAACAAATCATATTGAGAATTGTTAACTTTCTGTACTACCTAATAAAAATGTTTAAAAGTAAACTGGCATCAAAAGCAGAAATAACATTAGCAGCGACTGAACATGTGATGTCTAATTCCGACTAACTTAAATAAATTTTAGCCAATAGTAACACTCACGGTTCAGACATTAAAACACCGAATGTTTTATTAGAAACGTCTATTTTTCACCATTACGATAAGAACTATTTCACAATCAACAAGAGTTAAGATGATCTTTACAATCATTTAAGAAAGAAAATGCCTATAAAACAATTTTGAATTTTCTTCCGTCGCCATTTTTCTTATCCATCACGTTCATTTACTTTATGGATTTTAGGACATTTAATTTTTTTTACTTTACTGCAATGAAACTTACGTTGCTGATAGTCGGAGTAACTAATTTCTAGAAGATAACAAAACGAAATCTTTATCGATTTACTGTTTCTCATAAAAAAGTTGATTATCATCAGTGGTGGCAAAAAATGTTCTACTCGCATGATGTATGACTTTCGTTATTACGTAGCCGCTTCAAGTTCATTCTATAAATCAAAACTACAGATTGAGCAGAAGAATAATTGGTAATTGTGTTTTCGTGTTAGCTGTCATAGAAACGAAAGCCCAAAGCAAATACTGCAGGATAAATTGTGATTAGTTATGTATAATGGATCAGATAAAATTGTTCGGCATGTTAGAAATTTAAGCAGAATTTATGAAATGGAAAGTGTTTTTATTAGTTAGTCAATGTATTAGTCAAAACAAAACTTGGTATCGGTTAAGAAAATAACCTTACGCATATAATGAGTTTAAAATAAAAGAAGTCACTATTAATTTTAATAAAATGTTATGAGTGTATTTATTACATATTATACAATCAATGCATTTATTGTTAGCGAAACTTTTATTTATTTAAAAAATAACATTGATGTATGAACATTATATTTAGCTTCATAATTTGTGAATATATATATTCATATATATATATATATATAAATATATATATATATATATATATATATTAATAAATATGAATATTGTCTTTCATCGATGACATACCTCGGAGTTTCTTGCATTATGCAATCATCAGGTACATATTTCCAACTGACAGGAAAATATTTAATTGCAGGGAGAAGAAATAAAAAGGGGCGTAAATCATAAAAACTTAAAAGTTTAATTATTCTTTACATCTTTCCTAGGTATTGAATTAAAGTATCTTTGCAGTCTTCAGGAAGTAAAACCATCACTCCATATTACTTTGAAAAGCTTGTGTATCTTTGATTTTTATTCTACCGTCATACTGGTAGATTCCCGATGGAATAGCATCTTTTTCACGTTGTCTGAAAGGAATTGTTTGATAGATTCTAAGACTTCCTGCAAAATTAGTTCGAAAGAGATTTCTTGTATTTCCAGTAACTGCCTGCAAAAACGTCTCCAGTGATGGATGGTTTGGTTAAAACAACCTGAAATGCTGTTTCTAGAGTCGTAAGGTATCAAACTGCGTCTGTTCATTTAAGGAGGATATTGACGTGACTCCATTCTCTCTAGGATTTTTTAGGACCCTCAAAGAATAATATGTAGTCTTTCATATCTTTCTACTTTCTTTAGATTTGTACTCTTTGCAGATCACCAGTTTTTCATTTTCCTGAAAGATCCCTGAAAAACACTTCAAATACTTAGTCAAATTTGCAAAAAGGTTTTTTTTTGCTTTGTGTGAGCTCTGCATTTGCGCTTTAAGCAGCTGAACTTCTGCGTTGATTTCTACAAACCACTGATGGTGTTTTCGAACAAGCAGTCTGATCACCTCCAACGAAGCAGTTAGCACTGTATCCTGATGGTTCGATGTTATTTGTAATCTTGAGAGCATTGGGAGTAGTATCCAGCTTGCTACAGGGCGCACATTGATTTTTGGTTATTTTAAAACCAGCGTATTTACTGTGAAGGTCAGCTGGATGAAAGGAACATATTGATGTTCTTTATGTGTCTTTCTTTGATGATGGCATACTGTTGTCTAGTTAAATATGAACCCCTCATCTAGGTACTGAAATAAAGAACTCTAGTGAGTCTAAAACGTTCGGTGGAGTCAGTCTTTAGAGAATATCTCACAGTCGTGTGTATAAGCAAGACTTATTGTTATAACCGATAAAAACGGGTCATAACTGTCGACGATGATATAAAAACGCATAATTAGAATAGCAATGAGAAAAAATACTTCTTGCTCAGGTGCACAGGATAACAGTGGCAATTTGAACCATGTTAGTTTAATATCTTTTGTAAATAGAGAAACACTACAAATATGAAAAGATACTAACTCAGGTTGAAGGGCGCACCTCGAGGTAATGTAAAGGTTAGCAAGTTTGTCTTGTTAGAATCATTACAATTGTGTTTGTGAGTTCGATCCTCAACGGGGGCTCAATGCTTTCGGCCTTGTACCCCATTTTAGCAGTGCTTAAAAAATTTATTCACTCAGATTGGAGAAAAAACAACTGCAACAGTAAAAAGAGCAACGACAGCGGTTATTGGAATTCAAGAAAAGACACAAAAGTTGATTAAAATAATACGGAGAAAACAGAAAATTATCCAACGTCATTTACTTCCGACGTGGTTGCAAATGCCATATCTAAATTTATATAAAATCTAAGTGAGGGAATTATCTTTTCTGCATGTTATCGAAGTTACGAACAGATTTTCAGAGAAGAATACAGAGACTGAAAAAATGAGACAAAAACATGATTTTGTTAAGAATCGTAACACCGGCGGTAGAACATGAAAATACTGTAATTTCGATTTTGCTGGAAAAAAGAACAGAAAAAGTTTGTTTTGAAGAAAAGTTTAATATTATGACAAGTTTTTAGCGACAAAAGTTCTTTATTGAACACACGTCAAAAATGTATGAGTCTGACACAAAAAGACAAAGATTTTGTCACATATACTGGAATCGTTAACAATGAGTGTGAAAGATTCATACTAAACAGACTTCTGATATGTTAAAAAGGTTAATTTTCGTTCAAGTTTTATCGGTGAAAAAAAGAGGCAGCAATACAGGCGAAAACTAACAAAACTTGAACATAATAATAAACTTATACTAGAGGAAATATTGGATGAATGTTACAGAATTCTAAATCCGAGACGCGATGCTGAAGAAGTTCAGGAAAAAAGAATGGGTATACATACAAACAGAAAATGTGCAAAAACGAAAATGAATCCATGTGTTAGATGTGAATCTCAGAGACAACTCTCCTGTGAGAATTTGAAATACTGCAAATGTTCGTCATATAAAGTCACACTGTAAAACTTAACCAAAAATTTATACCAGGAATGAATATGTGCACAGCAATGCGACTGGATAATATTCAGAGAAAAATAAGAAAAATTGTGAATATCAACATTACTAATGCGGATGTGAAAATGCTACTTAACAGTGGTTATTATAATAATGAAGCCACATAAAAGAAATAAGAAAACCTACATTAAAAATGACTTCCAAAAAGCCAGTAGTGTCTCAGGTGAGAATATTTTTTTTATTGGCAAAATGACTTGTAATATTTGATTTCGTAATAAGTGTGTAAGATTTTAAGATGGAACCCCAACTGTCCCAAAATTATAACATCCGGATAGATTATCAAGACTGATACCAAAAATACTGAACCGTTTTAAAACACTTATTCCGGCATTGGATGTGCGTTGTGGTACAGTGGATATCGGCTCGGAACGAGAAATCGGGGAGCCGAGTTCGAATTCAAGCTGAATCCATTGTCTTCACTTACGCGCAAATACACTTGGGAAAGGTATTAATCCGTCTCTTCCTTCCAGTTATCGGTTAAATAGCAGGGCAGATTGGGTTCTGTAGCCTTGGTCGGCAACCAGTCTACCGCAGAAAGCAATGGCAACCTACTGCGGGATAATCTTCTGCCCAGTCAGTCATGTCTCTTTCGCGACATGATCGCCCAAGCGTGTATCACGTATGGCACTTAACTGACTGATTCCGGCATTAAAAAGTGAAATAGAAATAAAAAATATATATTATGCAATGTAGTAAGCGAATTACTAGTTACCCAGAATTAAATTAAAAGAAAAAGCAGAAAAATCGTGTTTATTGCGAACAAAGGCAACTAAAATGAAGATTGAATGCAATCCAGACTTGAGCGCTCACGCGCTATGTTACGGAGTATTGATATTCGCTTAAAGAATCATAATACATAGTAAATTACAAAAGCGAATGTGACATGTATTTTAAAGCGGTACTTTAAGGTTGAAATCACTTATGAAAAGCCATGTATACTAAACTAAAATCTCTTTTGAGAAACTATGTATATTAAACCAAAAATACTGAACCAGCAGATTTTGTTCTTTGGCATCAAAAGTATATCACACAAAAATAAAACCTGAGCCTAATACAAACACTCCTAGGTAACAACTACACAGAGTTTTTTTAGGTTCATAAAACGGATCACATTATTTCTTGGCATTAGATAACTTTTCTAACTAGCCTAAAAGTTTTCAGTGCAAAAATCCAACTTCTTGGGGAAATTGACTTTTTACACGAAATGTTTGCAAGATATGGCATTCCGGATACCATAGTCTTGGATAATCGTACATAATTCTTTAATCACTACTTTGGAGATCTTTGAAAAATGTTCTCCCCGGAAGGTATTACTACACAACCGTATCACCAAAGATCAAACGGACACGCTGAGTGCTTTGTAAGCACTCTCAAGAGAGATCTGAATAAAAGCAAAGCATGAAAATGTGAATTAAGAAGCACTACAAAAATTTTGGCGAGTTTACTGTATAACGCCAAATCCCATTACACCGTCAGGGATGTCGCTGACAAAATTAATATTTGCAAGAAAAACTAAATTGGTATTCGAAAATTTATTACCAATTCAAAAAAAAAGTGAACAACGAAAATGACTAATGTTTTTTTTTTCAAGGTTTAGCAAAAAATGTTTTCCAGTGTGTATAAAGATTGAAAAGAAATGTTAGACAGCGTAACAATGTCATCAATCAGAAAAAAATGATCTTCTGCTCATTGATGCCCCCTCCACACGAATTTACTCGAGCAACCAGACTGGCAACAAGGTCTCGCCCTTTTACAGTTAAATCAACTAAATGCGGTTGCCACTTCTCCTCATTCAGTTTCCCTTCTTGCACTTGTCTCCTGCGGAATTCTCTTCGGCTACAATCTCCAAAAATTTAAATGCAATGTCAATTCTCATCTTTTGTCACTTGACACCAGTTCTTCTCTTGTCCTTTCCCATCACCTTGAGTATCTTGTTCTTTCCCTTTCTCACACTACCCTCCCACCTGCCTTCTACACCGTTATCCCCATCTTTCTCCAACACCCCTTGTAACTGATTCCGCCTTTGCTTGAAGTGAAACGATTAAAAAAATGGGAGCACAAAAAATAATCAGTTGAGAAAAGGTTTACCGAATGAAGCCCGAAAGAATAAAAGAAGCTATGAAGGTGCTGTATGGGGTCTTTGAATTTACACCTCAAGGAGTAGGATTTCCAGAATGAAATGTACGGAAAAACTAGAGGTTGACTTAATTAAATTAAGTGTTATGGCGAACTTACCAGAAAAAGAATTTTGCTATTTCCCAATCCCTTACGCAAACTTTGCTATTTCCCAATCCCTTACGCAAGTGGTGGACTTCCCCACTCGCTTCCCAAGCACTCCCTCGGGTCATTCCTCACTGCTAGATATATGTTTCACCTCTGCGCCTGACGCGTGTCAAGTCACGCAGCTTTACCCTATCGGCAACTCCGACCACGCTGTAGTCTCTCTCAGTATTTCTTTCCAATCTCACTACCCCCAGGAGCCCCCTACCTATAGGACCTCCTACCTCTACCAAAAAGCTGACTGGGATGCCTTTCGCGATTTCCTCTGCGACGTCCCTTGGGGAAAAGTGTTCGACCTATCAGTTGATGACTGTGCCTCTGAGGTCTCGTCATGGGTGAAAGCTGGCATTGATGCCTTCATACCCACCAGGAAGTATTCCTTAAAACCTCATTCCTCTCCGTGGTTCTCTCCGTTCTGCTCAGCCGCCATTGCCCACAGGAACCATTACTTCCGTCTATTCCGGAGACAGTCAACTGATCACAATAGGCGCCTGTTCACATCTGCTCGCAATGAGTGCAAGAGAACCCTAAATGACGCCAAACAGTTGTTTGCTGAGAGAATGCGACAGCACATAGCTGACCGCAAGTTCGGCTCCAAGGACTATTGGAGGATTTGTAAACGAGTGTTCAACAATAGGAAATCCTCAATACCTCCTTTAATCCATGAATTTGAGGTTCTCACGTCATCTGCGGCCAAAGCTGAGTGCTTTGCCCGCAGATTCTCATCCAACTCCACATTCGACTCGTCAGGAGTACACCCACCCGACTTTCCTATTAGAACTGAGGCCAAACTGCACGACGTATATATTGCCCTGACAGTAGTATCCAGTGTAATTTCAAAACTCGACCCCCATAAGGCGTGTGGAGACGATGGAATCACGGCGATAGTCCTTAAGAGGTGTGCTCCTGAACTTTCCCCTGTCCTCTCTAAACTATTTAACAACTGCCTTTCTGCTTCCTGCTTTCCTACATGCTGGAAGTTCTCTTCAGTCGTTCCTGTATTTAAGAATTGTGGTGAACCCTCGAACCTATCCAACTATCGCCCTATCAGTCTTCCACCGATATTCGGGAAAGTATTCGAGGCTATAATCAATGCTGAAAAAGTTCATCATCTCACCGCCCACAAACGGTTCTCCGACAGGCAATATGGATTCCGCTTTGCCAGGTCCACGCCCGACCTGCTAACATCCGTAACGGAGTACATGCTACAGGCCCTTGATGAGTCTGACTCTGGCCTCCTATGCAAACTACGTGGTTATGGTATTACCGGTCGCCTGCTTGACCTAATCCAATCTTTCTTAAATAACCGCAAAATGAAGGTCGTTCTGAATGGGCGGACCTCTCCGTCCTACAGCTCGAATGCTGGTGTCCCAGAGAGCTCTATCCTGGGCCCGACGCTCTTCCTTATTTTCATCAACGACCTCCCAGATGAGATCAAGTCCCAAGTAGGCATCTACGCAGATGACACTACAATATACTCCCGCACCAGTAAGAAACCTCTCGTGGCGGACAGACATAATCTCGCTGCTGACCTTGAGCGGGATCTACACTCTCTGGTGAACTGGGGCAAGAAGTGGTTTGTCATCTTCAATTCATCTAAGACCAAGCTGTTGTCTGTCAACCATTACAGGCAACCTCTTCTGCCTCCCATAAGCATGGACCAAGCGATTCTCCCTGAGAGTAATACATTATGCCTCCTCGGACTTACCCTGTCCTCAGACCTCAAATGGAACCACTATATTGAATCCATAGCAAAATCTACTGATAAGAAGGTTGGGTCACTATGTCAATCCAGGATGTTTTTCCCACCTGAATCCATCCTGCATATATACAAGTCAACCATCCTTTTGTGCATGGAGTACTGCTGCCATTTATGGTCAGGTGCCCCTGCCGTTCTCCTCAGTGTTCTTGACAGGCTCCAAAGGAGAGTCTGTAATGTGATAGGTACTGATGTGGCGGCTCGACTGCAGCCACTTCCCCATCGTCGAAATGTGGCCTCCCTTTGTCTGTTCTATAAATACTTTCATGGCTTCTGCTCAGACGAACTTAAGTCACTGATGCCTCCTCAACAGTTGTTTACTCGTGCAACCAGACTGGCAACTGAGTCCCACCCATTCACAGTCAGGTTAGCCAAATGCAGACGACAATTCTACTCCTACAGTTTCTTCTCGCTCCCGTATTCTTGCTTTCCTGACGGCTACAACCTCCAGAAATTTAAATGCAAAGTCAATACTCATCTACTAACCACTGGACTCTAGCTCTCTCCCCACCCCTGTATAACCTTCCCTTTCTCGCCACCTATGTATCTGTCATCGCACCTGCTTTCTCAGATGTCTATTGTTCCTTTCTAACTAGTTTTTACTCCTCACTCTTTTCTAATTAATCTTTTTACATTTATGTAGCCCCCTGCACATCAGTGGCGTTTCCGCCTTGCTCGGGGTGAAATAATTTTTAAAAAAATAAATAAAAAAATAAAATATTCATTAATAGAAAAAATTCAAAAGGGGAATGTTGTGGAGTAACATATACATTTCCTATGAGAGAAAGAGATTAGTCTAAGAAACTTAAAGAACTTTATTCTTCTTTTATGTACCTTGTCCCTTCGGAACGTAGGTGATCATTGCTTTCCACGTCTCTGTATCCCTGGCACGTCTTTTCCTGTTACACCACGCAACCCTGTTTCCATCATCAAAATGATTAGGTCCTGTCTCTTTTCCTCTCTATCTGGCCTGTTAGTATCATGTTCTTCAAGCCCTCTTTCCTCATTTCATGTCCCAGGAACTTCACCTGTCACTTCCTGATGCTCAGTATTAATTTCTTTTTTTGTTTCTATCCTTTCCAAAACATCATCATTGCTTCAAGTTTTCCCTTTCCTCTTTGAAGATATTGTCCAGCATTCTCTGCCATGACGAACTTTAGTGCATGTAAAAAAAACAAAAAACAAAAACAAAACGTTGGAATTAGTCTTCAGAGCATTTCTTACAGAAATCAGTGGAAGTAGTCAAAGCAAGACATATTATAACCGCTAGAAACGAGTTATAATACATAGCCAAATGAAGACATTTTTTCGATCGAGAATGACTCCACCATGTCTTAATGCAATTCGGTTGGTAAATGTAGGCGTTGGTAATTACAAGTTTGAATGCTCTGCAAATAGAACGAAGGCGCAGGCGATTGGAGTTCATGCATCCAACATCATGATGCCTCATCACACCATCCCAGACTTGGTTATCGTTGCCCACCAGTGCATTGAGGTCTCCCATTAAGTTTATCCTTAGATCATATCCACTCGTCCCGAGTAGATATGACATTATGGAGGTTGTGGTTGATGTCATATTTTTCTTGCTGTGGCTAGGTTAATAGTTTCGGCGTTTATCGAAATAGCCAACACGACATAAAAGGTTGTTGGGGTAGTGCTTTGTATTAATATTGATGGTACTAAAATTATCGTTCAAGTAGGAATTGATAATGATGTCAAAATAAATACAGAGAATCTGGGGGCAAAACAAAGCTCTTTACAATTTGAAAACCTGACTATTGCCCACCAAATTAATGGAATGATTCCAGACCACTCGAGATATTCAAATACTTTTGTTTTGTTTTTTTTTGTTTGTTTTTTTTTTTACGTTACATGTTTTGATGTTCGAGTAGTACAGTAGTTCTCAGAACGGGAAATCGGCAAGCTGTTTTCGAGTTGCGGTCGAGCTCGGATGCAGTACGATACAGGAACGCATTTTACCAAATACATAGTAAAGTAGTATTCGATTATTCTGCACTGAAAATCTGATTTTAAACATGTTGATTAATTGATAATGATTATGTTTTGTTCATATAATTTCTCCATAAATTAATTTAGGACACTTCAACTTAGTTTAATGGTTAGCAAGATTGTCTCGCTAGAACAAATACGACTAAGTAGTGAGACGGTTCCTCACAGGGTGCTCCACATTTTCAGCCATCTGCCACATCTAAGTTACGCCAAAACCTTGTAAATATCTTGAGATGGTGTAGCGGTTAGCAATCTAGATCAATTATGACTGGAAAGTAAGCTCGATTCTCACGAAGTGCATCACAATTTACGTTATGTGCCACAGCTAAGCTACGCTTAGAAAATTTAGGCAATTTCTACGTTGTTTAATGGTTGGCAAACTTGTAAATTCCAACTGTGGAGTGAGATCTATAATCATAGGGTGCCTCTACTTTCGGTCTTGTAATACATCGAAAATAACCATAGGCACCTCGATGTGGTGGAATAGTTAATAAACCTGTCTCACGAGATCAACTGGTATTGAGTAATGAAGAATTCGATCCTCACTGTGTGGTCCATATCTTGAGACTTCTTCTATATCTAATCTATAGTTATCCTGCTATTATGGTCAAAGAAAATTCTTTTTAGTGTGTTCCACTAAAACGTGACTGAAGGTACTTTTGCAGCAGTCATTCTTTTGTACAATTAAAGTGGATCATATTTACTGCTAGTCGTGCCAGAAATTGTTCTCCCGTCAGAATCCGTTTTGCACATTTATAAATCAGAACGAGAAATCGATGAGGCGACTATGAATTCCAGTCGAACTTACAACATTTACTTTCGCGCAAATAACCTTGTAAATTTTAAGAATCCATCTCGTTTTTCCTCTGCTGAATTCAGGATCGTACGTAGCTCTTGTGAAGTAAATACAGCCATGCACATGTCTAAATCTACCATTCGTCCGTGCATTGAATACTATTGCTATATATTGTCTCGTGTTCCGATAATATATATGGAGAATCTAATCAAAATGCAAAGGACAAGAAATGGCTGCTAAGTTTAAATGACTCTAAAACCTAAATTTTGTTTCAATCATTTCACCCCAAGCAAGGCGGTACCACCACCGATGTGCAGGGTCTCCATAAGAGAGTTAAAATTTTAGGGAGGAGGAGAGTGAAGAGAAAGACGAACCAGCTACAGCGTGTGAAAGAGAAAGGGCAAAAGAAGAATGTGAACACAGGTGTGAAGACAGTTGCGAAGGTAGAGGGAAAAGAAAAGAGCAAGATACACGGGGTGATGTAAAAAAAACTGGAATTAAGTGAATAAGAGATGGGACTTGACATTGCATTTAGATTCCTGGAGGATGTAGTCTTCAGGAAAGTAAGTATATGAAAGGAGTTCCACAGGCGGAAATGACACAAAAAGAAGCTGATGGAGTAGAATTGTAACCTGCATTTGGTTGATCTAACTGTAAAAGGGTGGGTCCATGTTGTCAGTCTGATTGCCCGAGTAAATCCTTGTAGAGGGGGTACCAAAGTAACCGTCAGAGCAGAAAACTGCTATCGTTGGATCATCATAGTAAATCATTTGTGCCTGTTTTCAATATGGCTGGTGCTAACCTCTAGAAGAGGAACTCATTGCACCTTCTTGATCTCAGCTTTTACACTGACACGAACGAAAGTGTTTATATTGCTTCAATTACTAGTTTAGCTGCCAAATATTGTATGTAACGCGAGTATTTACGGTAGCTAAATGTAGTCGTAAGCTCTGTTTTAATAATTTACTTTGTTCAAATGCTTGCTTGTTAATTCCCTTAAGATTTCTTGCTTCTCTTCCAGCTACAATCTTCAAAAATTTAAATGCAACGTCAGACGCCGCTTTTAGCCACATTTTTATTGTCCTTTCCCCTCACTAATTTATTTCCATTCTCTTCCACACTCTGCGTCTTACTGGCTTTATGTCCTTGTTTGGTGTTAAATTATTTTTTTCTTGAATGAAAATTTTACAGAATTCTGCAATTGCAATTAACTGAATTTATAATACGCTGAGCTGAATCTCTCTATTTGTTAGACTTTATACCTTCGGGCGGAGAAGAATCCAGAGAAGGCTTCGCAAAAGAGTAGGGTCTCGTTTTGATCAACATTGACAAGATCCCGACTTTACCTTATACAGGGTCTACGAGAATTTTTTGGTCGAGCTTAAGGGCTAAGATGTTCTACCTGAAATTCGGCCTTGTGTACATCCAGCCTCATTGAGGGAACTGTGAATATTATTGCTAACCTCTGATGTTTATTAGGTTAACTAATATCTTTATGGTTGGTTTACAACTAAACAGTTGTATATAAGAATTGAAACTAATATTCAGTTAAATGTAGCTAGAAAGCAATAAATTAAAAACTGAAGAAAAATAATATATTTTAAAACAGAGAAATCAATGTGTACATAACGATCGATTGTTTTGAACAAGGTTGCTGTTGAAATGGAGTTTGGAAGATGAAAATTGGTCCTGTTACTGATTAGGAATGAAAACCGTCAAAATAAACAATTTGAAAATTTTCAAAAGAAATGAATTTAATGCATAAGAGATTTGAAATATACAAGGTGGGCCAAAAGTAGCTATACACTTTTCAGATTTTTTTTCCATTTGATTACATTTACATTTATTCATTACAATTACATTTGATTAATACAGGTTAATCTTGTTGGTGTTCGAAATGTCCTCCTTCCACTTTGCAATATTCCTTGAACTTCTCCAGGACATTTTGACACACAATATGTCACAAATTCTTATCTGCGTCAATTTCATTAAATGCTTCTAAAATGAAATCTTTTAATTCATCTACGTTGGAGAAGATTTTTACAGACATTATACTTTACTACGCCCCCACCTTCACAAAATGAAGTTCATTGATGTTAAGTCAGGAGAAAGTGGTGGCCATTCAAAGTTGTCCGATCGAAAGTCGTTAGGAATTTCAGTTAAGATACTTCTTTACTACCAAATTATAAAGAGGTGCCCCATCTAGTTAAAGACAGTTCGGTGAAGTTAGCTTTCGTTCTGTATTTTGGTACTAGCATGTAAAAATGTCACGTAACTAGTTTTGGACCACCCTGTATTTATATCAAGAACAACAATGCTAACAAAAAAGAGTACGAGAAAATTTGCGTGTTTACAGATAGCGAAAAAAGAGGAAAAGAAGCATTTACCGTTTTTATTGTGCATAATACGAAAGATTCTGAACGGAAATTAAAGGCAAAACGTCTGTTGGATTTTAAACACGATTTCTGAAATGTTTTCTTAACTTTAAACACATCTTATTTGAGCAAATAAGATAGCAAATACCCTGCGTTTTTGCTTCTATGTTGGTTTATATTTTGATTTACTTACATTTTATTATTTTTTCTCTTCATTCTTAATGAAAAACAATATATTTATTATTTTCATAGTTCATAACAAAGTTCTGTCAGGCACAAAAGTATGAAGAGTAATTAAAATGTATTAACGGGTATGTCTAGTTAGAACCTTTCTCTGAAAATAAGTTTTGAAACGTAACTTATGAGAAAAAACGATGATCCAGTTCTTTTCTATTCTTTAATATCGTGAAAAATTAAATATTCTATGGATTTTTTTCTTTAATCATTTAATCATAACCAAGGAAATAACAACAGTAAGCAAAGGATTACAAGGAATTAAATTGAAAGAGGAGGACTGACGAAAGGATAAAAAGAAACGGGTTTGAGGAAGATAGACGGTGACGATTGATGTTGCATTAAAATTGCTAAAATAAACAGAAAAGACTTACATAGGTTAGAAGTGCGAGAAAAGAAACTGTCGAAGTAGAAGGGCAATTGCATTTACTTTTTCAACATGAAACGATGAAACCCATTTTCCAATCTTCTAGCACGCTTAAATCCATGTAGTCGAGGATTCAATAAAAAATTCATAGGAATAGTTGCCATGAAAGTGCTTGTGAAAAATACAGAGGGAAGCCTCAGAATCGATTACATATTAGATACTTTATTGGATTTTTCAAAGAAACTCGAGATATAAAGCAGGAGCACCAGGCCGGATATGACTATAATGTTCAATGTGGACGAATGGTAGATTTGTTAATGTGCAAGTTGGATTTTGACAAGAAAAACTTTCTGGTACGATACAATGAATCAACTTTTTTTGCAGTATATACAGCTATTGATTCGATGTAATAGTTCCAGTTCTACACTTCAAGTCATCGAAAAATCTGAGGCCATAAAGACGTAGTGTGTTGCTTTCCCAAAATCTAGTGCCAACCATGCTTATTTCATGCAGAAAATTTTCTCGATTGTAGTTATATAAAAAGCAATATTGTTTATTGAGATTTTAAAACTTACAAGCCATTTCAATGATGTCAGTCTCTTTTCAACAGCTTCCAAGTTTACATTGTCAGCTATGTCTAATTTTCGATTGTAAATTGTTTTTTTTTTCAAGACTAAAGGCTACTTAATCTTCATAAATATCTAGTTGGGGAAATATATCATCGGGATTTCATTGATACAGATCAGAAATAGCGTAGGATCAAAGATAGCAGCTCAAGGGACACCCGTGTTTGTGTGGAAGGATGTGAAACTCGATATGTACGTGATCCTAATTAGTAATTTGTACAACTTTGAAAAAATTACATAAACCTTCTTACGGTGGTCGAGTTATACTCGACGATGTAATTTACTCCCTGTTTTTAACTTCAGAAATATTGGTGGCATTATACTCAAGATGCATTATACACAAGTAAATACGGTATGTATTTAGCAGTAGTATGTGTCTACGCGTGCATTTTCGAGGCTCTGCGTGATGGTGAAAAATTAGTAAATTTTTTGTGTCTCCTTGGAATAGAAGAATCTACTACATTCACGAGCAAAAAAAGCACATAAAGTCTTTCTTCATTTCTTTTTATAGTCCTGCATATGATGCCACGTAACAGGCGTCCTTGCATAAAAACTTTGAACAGTTTTCAGTTATAAATTTATATAAGGATTTATTATTATTTCACAAATAATCAATAAATTACTTCAAATATAAGTCATATGCTCGTAATGAAAAGTTTGCGACATGTTTGGGATTTATTTTTTTATCCTGGTTGATTTCCTATATTTAACAAATGAAAAGAAGAAACTTCACCTTCTAGATCAAGTGACTGTTGCAAAACATAAAAATGTCTAAAAAAGGGCAAAAACAATAATGTCTGACCATGATGCCTGATGTCAATGGGTGGTATCAGTTCCAACACAGATGCAGCCAGCTAGTTGCCATCCGCTGCTCCAGTTTCAGCTTCATCTCCAAATATCAGTAGCGTCTCCAGCAGCTTCAGGAAGACAACCTCGACAGTAACGACGATATACAAAAACCTGTTCTTTTCAGGAAAATACTTTTCAACGACTACTAAAAGGTCCTTTTCGGGAAAACAATTCTGAACAGCTACAAAACTGTTCTTTTCAGAACAACATCAACAACAAAACTGTTCTATTCAGTGCAACAATTATCATGGTTACAAAGCTGTCTTTTTCAAGAGAACACTTTTCAAAACTAAAAATCTATCCTTTTGAGAACAATACTTTTAACGACTACGAAAGTGTCGTTTTCAGGACAACATTTTTAAAGAATAAAAACTTTGTTTTGTTTTTTTTTTCAGGAAAACAATTTTTAAGCACTACAGAACTATCCGTTTCCGGGCAAGGTTTTTCAACAGCGAAAACCTCTCCTTTATAGGACAACAATTTTCACCGTATAATTTTCACCAGACATTTGTTTCAACGACAGCAATACTTTATTTTTCATGAAAACAATTCGCAACGACTACGGAAGCGTTCATTTCAAGGACCAGAAATCTTAATAGCTACAAAACTCTTTTTTCAGGACAACGCTTTTCAACAACTACAAAACTGTTCTTCTTGTTGTATACTCCTTCTGGGCATATATTTGAATCATACTGGGCGAGGAAACATCTGCTTTTTTGCCGAAAACAAATTACAACCTATTATGAGTAGGTTTTTTCTCATACTTGACGATACATAAACCATTCGGCGAGTATCTGCTACAACCGAATGTTGATTATCTTGACTAAATAAACTGATCCCTAATGTTTGTTTTTTCAAAACTGATAAAATCGACAGACATCAAGTTTTCATATTTCTTCGGTGACTTGGCCGTAGAGTTATAATGTTGATCGGGTCTGAGCACACACGCATATGAGGCATCCAGCGAGCGTGCGAGCGAGCCAGCCAGCCCCACTGGCTGTTGTCTGCAACTACTAACTCACTTTCTAAAAGTGACTTTCTGCGACAGCTGACTTCATTTAATAGTTGTCCCCATAGCACGTTGCAGTTCCGGGCGTTGACTCTTCTTTGATCCCCATTAGTCAACACAATATTCTGTCTTCGGCAGTTGCGTTCTGCACCCATCATTTTCTGGACAACAGTTTTCAAAGACTACAAAACTGTTCTTACCAAGACATCATTAATCAACGCTTACAAAACTATTCTTTCAGGGCAACACTTTTCAACCTCTACAAAACTATACGTTTCAGGACATCACAATTTAACGATTACAAATATGTCCTTTTCATTACAACACTTTTCAATGACTACAAAATCGTCTTTTTTCAATGCAAGCAAAAGTGTATTTGCGTCAGAGCAACCGTTTTCAAGCTCAGAAAAATGGCAGACGGAAAGTGATGTCAGCAACAGCTAGCCCAAAGATAATAATTAATGAAAATGGTTAATAGATGTTCCGAGCCAATAGATGACGCAATTAAGTGGAGTTCGAGGTATTTTATTTTAGCTTATGTAAGATTTCTCATCGGCTACAAAACTGTCCCTTTTAAGAACAAGCTTTTCAATGGGTACAAAACTACAATATTCAAGACATCGTTTCAACGACTACAAAACAGTCCTTCTCAGGACAATAGCCTTCACACTCACACTCTACATGACCTGCAGAGATACTTTGCCTAGTGTACTTTAAACTTGTTTTTGGCGATCTATTTTTTAACGAAACAAACTTGATATTATATATTTTTCTCTATTTTTCATTTCATTCGTTGTTGTTTTCTGTTATTCAATATTTATTTACCATCTAATATATCATCCGCAGCATATTTATAAATATTGAATTACGTTGTATTCTTTCTGGTACACACTGATCTCTCAAAACAATGTATTTAGCATATTTTATGAAATAGACAAAAAAATTGAGTTTTAAGATGATATTGTACTCAAAATGCGTCAACACACACCATTCCTCAGCTTTCATTCTTTTATTAATCAGTTTTACTTTTTAAGTAACTTTCATTACTTTTATTTATCAATCGTAAAATTTTCGATCTTTTCAAGCATTGCTTAGTTTCTGAAAAGCATATTTCTTTTTTACTATTCATTTTCAGATATCTATTTCACGTTTTCCGTCTTCTATACTCCATATAATTAGAAATCTCTACTTGCTTGAATTTTACGTCTCCCAATAGATAACTTTGGATTGTCCATTTTGCTCACATTCAGTTAATACAAATTTATATTTTTGCTCTTTTTGACTGTATTAATTAAGTGTTTATGTTTTCTAAATAAATCTATTTATGTTAATCTTTTTATCAGATTTATTGCTTATATGAATTGTGCTGTGCTATATGAGAAAGAATATTTCCAGTTGCATTCCCATTATAAGCATTATTAAAACTCTGACTTAGTAACACCTAAATATAGAGTAGCTGAAGTTATAAATAACAAACATGTATTTCTCTCAATGAGATATACATACTTATAAATATACATACTCATCACTAATTTGTTCCATACAAGACAAACTATAACATATATACAAAAAGCAGTGTAAAATGGGGAAAAGTGCATGTGATTTTCCCCAACTGGAATTGGGCCGACTGATGGTTACCGTCTATGTACCCGTCAAGACCATGTGTTTGTTGTTTTATTTGTATGCCCTATCGTTGTGGGCATTGAATATCTGTCTGATTTACACCTTACATAGAAACTGGTGTGGATATGTACATCTTGGCTCAGGACTGCCTATTAAAAATTGGTTTTCCTCACTTCATGAACTACCGTCAGTTACCGGCTGTCACGTGACTCTTGTAAATTCCCCCCAACCAAAGAGAAATATAATTGCATTTTGCATCCCAATAATATTTTTAATAATAAAAACAATGATTGCTTAAAAGTGATCTTATTTTATTGATCTGCAATAAAAACAAACATCTTCAATTGCTTAGAATTTCGAACTGAAACCTTTATTTCGTACATGGTTTACTTCCACGTGTCATGCCTCCTCCGGATGTTTCAGTTGTCTCACTTTATCTCAACTCTCTGTGTTTTTACTGAGCTCTGCCGGAGCTACGTATTGAACTCACAGCCTTTTTGTGTCAAGTCAACCAACGCTTTTATCTACTGAGCCATAGGTCTTTGAAGGCGATCGGAGCGTACAAGTGTCGAAACGTCGTGAATGTGGTAAATAAGATGAGGATAACACTCCGAACAATGTAAATAATTGAAATCTCAGAAATATAGCCAAATATTGAAGGATCTTCATATTAGTAACTTTGAATTTCGGAATCATGTACTATGACAATTTTACTTGGTGTATAGCGTATTCAGTTGGCTTCGTATTAAATTCCTTATCTTGAGTGCAATTTTATTTTGCTAATTTTCGCTACTCTTTCATTTATAACGTTTTATTGATCCATGCACAAACCATTCATCCTACCTTTAAAATGTCTTCTATTTTATCGATTAATGAAGTTTGTAATACGAGTTAAGGAACATGAAAGACGACGACATCGATAAAGAAAAAAACATAATTGAAATTTAAATTTTAAATAAAAAAATCTGTTCTCTTTCTAAATAAAGAAAACTGCAAAAATAATACTTAAAATAATCTGAAACCTTCTGTCAAAGAAAGGCTGATAAAATAGAAAGAAAAATAATCAATTTGGCTATTAAAGAAATACTTCACAAAAAATTAAAATTAAAAGTCGATAAAATGTGCGCCGATGAATAACACGTTTGAAACCTCGTTTATAAATTCATGCGTTATAATCCGAAACCCAATTCACTTTTTAAATAGCAATATCTGGATAGTGGTACCATTTTTAAATGAAAATATAACAATAAATTTAGAACAGATACATTAGTTATTTTCTGAACCTGAATAGATCTAGGTTGACTTACATTGACGTATTGCAATTCATATGAAAAGTTATATAATTCTGGATCGAGGTGATGTTTTCAAATATCAGGGCGTTTTGAATATTCAAAATTTCAGAATAGAACTTTCGATAATGAAACGATTTTCTCGAACGATATCTCTCAAAATAATTTTTTCTCTATTTCCAACCAAACTAAAACAGTTGATTTGTATTAGACTTTTCGATGCAGAAGACTGCATATAAAAGAGAAGACTTCATTAATCTCTGAGGTAGACACAGTTACTATCTCAATTTTGATACGAATTTTACACTATAATAATCGATCATTGAGATTAATGTTGTAGATTCGGGTTAAGTGCTTTGACATGGAAGGAGATTATGCTGAAATATTTTTTCTGTTCGGTTATCAGTAAAATAAGACAAACAGGGTTTTATAGCCATAGCTGGCAATCAATCTAGGAGAAAGAAAGGTTTAATCCAAATTAGATCACACTATAATGCGCCTGGGGAATACTTGTGAATACAAATTTCCCATTGAAACTATTAGCATGTCCTCGGATGAAGCCTTAAAAGAAGAGTCCAATGTTCCACAGCGAACGAAAGGAATTAACTTACTAGCCGTATAATCAAGCTTATTTACACAGAATAATACGAGCTAATACTCTTATCTCTCTACCTTCCAAGTATGGGCAAAATAGGAGTCTGAGTCTCATAGCCTAGAAAGTAACTTAGAAAACTCTTAATTCAAATCTGATCGCATTATACTAAAAGTATGTATGCATGTGAACTAGCGACCGTTTTTGAAATCCAAATCCCACTAAGGTCCAATGTTCTACAGGGAAAGAGGGGGACTAATTAATTTTTCGTTGTTTTTTTTTTTTGTGGGGGGGCAATGTTTTTTTTATTTTTTTTTGCTACGTTAAAAACACCGGTTCTCGTACAATCAACGACATTAAGTAGGGTTGAGCCTGTTTAGTACCTAGATTAGATACTGTTTGGAAATACCGGGTGCTGTAGTCTTAGGTGTGCGAGTGGTGTAATGGATAACGTTTTAGAATTTGAGATAAAAAAAAAGCTGAGTTCAAATTCTACCTGCTTCTTTATATTAACTTACGCGCAAAGACCCTATGGAAAGTTGTGGGTTAGTATGACTTATTAGTAAATAATTATCTCTACCAAATAATTTCACTCTAAAAATATTTTCTGGTTTTAAATATTCAGAAAATAGATAGAAAATCCGTAAAACCAAAATTAATCAATCTTATAAGGTCTTCTTCTTCTTCTTCGCTTTCTCATTCTTCTTCTTCTTATTATTATTATTATTATTCTTCCTTCTCTTCTGCCTCCTTTTTGGTTTCTCCTTCTCTCTTTCATCTTCTTTTACATTTTCTTCCTATTCTTTTTGAATTTCTGGGATGTAGAGGACGTTTGTGGCCAGTCGCTACATTGGCGACGGCTTAGAAATATCAGATGCAGTAAATTTAAATGTGTGGATGGTGTAATGGATAATGGCTTGTAATTGTTAATCTTAGATCCGAGTTCAAATTTCCCTCGGATTCGTTATATTCAGTTACGCGCAGTTACTTTTGGAAAATGGATCATCTACTTATTTTCATCACATTCATGGGTTAATTAGTAAAACGTGTACCATTAAAATATTAGTAACAAATATTCCGTTGTGGTGCAGTGGATATCAGCTTAAAACGAGAAATGAAAAAACCGAGTTCGAATTCTAGTTGAATTCCCTTCATTCACGTACGCACATATACCCGTTAGAAAAGGTAATACTCCATCTCTTCCCTTCCGCTATGGGTCAAATAACAAAACAGATTCAGTTCTGCATTCACTTACGCAAAAATACCTTTGGGAAAGGTAATAATTCATCTCTTCCCTTCAGCTATAGGTCAAATAACAGAACAGATTAGGTTCTAAATTCACTTACGCACAAATACCTTTGGAAAAGGTAATAATCCATGTCTTCTCTTCAGCTATGGGTCAAATAACAGAACATATTAGGTTCTGCACTCACTTACGCACAAATACCGTTGGGAAAGGTAATAATCTATCTCTTTCCTTCAGATATGGGTCAAATAACAGAACAGATTAGGTTGTGTATTCATTTACGCACAAATACTCTTGGAAAAGTTAATAATGCATCTCTTCCCTTCAGCTATGGGTCAAATAACAGAACAGATCAGTTTCTATAGCACTTGGTTAACAACCAATCTACCACAGAAAGTAATGGTAACCTATTGCAGGAAAAAATCGTCTGCCTAGTCATCTAGATAGCGAAACGACGAATTCATAACTTTCCCAAGGTTATTTGCGCGTATGTGTATGCAACAAATTCAACTGGAATTCAGACTCGGCTTTTAACCAATTACTCCATCCAATTTAACCAGATATGAGACAATTATTCAATGCTTAGATAAATTGTAGAATTATAAATGTAAAAGATGAATTACAGTCAGAAGCATTCTCCGCTACAAGACAGGGAACCAAATATTTTAGCAACTAACATAGAAATTGATTGAATATAATTACACCATTTTCTGTCAATGGCAAAACATGACGCTAAGAAGATGCAATGGGTTTATCTCTTGCATTAGCCATGCTGATATAAGGCAATCATTCTTTTCTATTATGATTAAAAGAGAGAATAATACTATTTTCATTTAATACTGTTCTGGGAGCATGATACAGTAAAATATATAAGGATGGTTTCATATCGTATTTATACTTCTTTACTTTGTTTTCGAACACCGCGGATATATACTCAGAGAAACTTTTCTGTTCATTTCTCTTGCTTAAATCAACTCTTTATTGCTTCTGTCTAATAATCGAATCTAATAAGATTGAACGTATGATCCTAAGCAAGAGGAACGTTTTAAGATGGAATGCCTGATTGCGATTGTTGTATCACCGAGGCGGATACGATAAACAGAGAATGTTTGTGCTGCTGTATTATTCAGCACAATACACGGTGGTAAACGTATATACACAGGACAGTACAATAGGTACAATAATAGACAAGATAAAATTTTAAAAACAGAGGGGAGGTTTAGATCACAAGAGATGCCGAATAATCAGTCCGAATATTGCTCGAAAAATACTCGATCATTACCTCTCGAATGCTACTATTCTTTACTCATGAGCAATTCTATCATTCAGAGTGCTGCAAGTGTGCCAGCCACTCTAGAACACATACAATTCAGATAAGCAGAGTTGTTTAAGCGCCTGGGAAGAGCTTTAAGAGACAAGTGAATAGTGGTAATCAGAAATCCAAAGGTGTATAAGTTAGCGAAATATGATTTCCCAAAATAATCAAATTATGAAGAAAGAGGAAAATTTCGTGAGAAGAAAAAAGATGAGTGCTGAAATGCTACGTAATATTCTGGTGTATGACAGAGAATTCGACACAATCATCTCACAAATGATGAGGATATTTAAATCAGTAGAGATGTGGTTCTACACAAAATTTTGAGAATACGACGGAAGAATCATGTGAACAAAGAGGAAGTTTTAAGGAAACGCCTTCATTTAGGAACTTGTATGAAGGTTTAGTTTGCGATCCTTTGTTTTTGTTTTTGTTCTTCGTTATGTTTCGTGTTCCTTCGGGACGTAGGCAATCATGAACTTTCACTTGCCCTTATCTCTTGTCGCTCTTAACATTTTCCGCTTGTTATCTCCCCAAATCCTGCTCGGCCAATTACTACAGTCAGTTAAGTATGTCTCACGTTGCTTTACTCTATCCCATTTAACCTCTATTCATCTTGCCAGTAATGATTCACCAAGCCCTACTTCCTCATTACATGTTTCAGAAAACTTTGTAGTATCTTCCTGATGTTAAGTATATTTTTTATTTTCGTTTCGCTCTTCTCCATAACCTCGGCCTTGTTAATATATTCGGTCCATGGAATCCTCAGTATCCTTCTGTAGAACCACATTTCTGTTGCTTCCAGTCTCTCCGTCATCTTTGAAGAGCTTGTCTCACATTTGCAGCCATATAGGACAGATAACCCATAACAGTCAGTTACTCTTTTCTTTGTTTCCAAATAAATTTTCCTGTCTCTTAATACTCTGCTTAGTTTTGAAATGCGACTTGGCCATTACAATTCACCTGAGTGATACATAAAAATATATTAATTCTCATTAGTTTTATTTTTGTTTCTTTAGTGTTTTACATGAAGAAGGGTCACAATACTTTAATATACTCGAACTAGTTTTCTGCTTTTCGTTTTTTCTAGATGCAACGGTACCGACGTTTCGGTCGTGTGCGCTCCAGTCCAGTTTTCATTTTTGTCTACTAAATTACTTAAGGTATCTAAACGAAAAAAAACAGTGTCATTTTGTCGTTGTTGGAAAGAGGGCTTTGTCATTTACATGATCTATTGAAGGCAAGAGGGACAGATAAATACAGCACATAGCATACATAACGGTTTTGTGCAAATGAATTGCAGACTTTAGGAAAGATAACAGTTAGACGACATTTTCTAAGTGAACAGAAAACTGTGGAGAGCTATGATCTTCCTCATTCTGAAGTGATGCGGTACAGAGAAGAATAACGAGCTTGTGTAAAGGATTAGCAGACAGGCATTAGCTGATAAAACAAAAAGACAAAATTTGCTCTGAGCTACGAAGGACAAAATGTTGAGGCGGACAATGATCGCCCATTTCCTGATGGAAGAGAGTACAAAGAAACTGTAAAAGAAGAAGAAGAACATAAACAAAAACAAGAAAAAGTACAAGAAGGAAGTGAAGAAGAATGAGCTTGCGTAAATAAAGGCAGAACAGGGTGGTAGAGATAGCTATAAGAGAAAATTTACCAACAGCTTTAAAAAGACAGGGTATTGTAGTGAACAATGATCGTTAACGCTTGAATATTAATGGTACATTAGAAGAGTTATTGCTCATTCCAGAAAAAAGTGTCCACTAAGATTGTTTTCCTTCAAGAACAAGACTCACTTTTTTGTCCTTTCCCGGAACACTACAATCTTAAACTCATCAAAGTAAAGGTCAGTCTTTATCTATTTTTAATCTTCACTTGGTACTACCATTTCTTTATTTCACACGTATCATTCATGTTGTCCATTATGGTAACATCATTATACTTTGAGTGACTCTTGACCCATTTCTATAAAATTACAGGGTGTCCATAAAGTCCGCGTGCACTTTAAGACATGCATAACTTTATTTGTGTTTGCGATAGAAATAATTCATCAATAGGATTAGAAAGAAGTAAATCTATCTTTTTAAGGTTTTATTGAAATCTTACTTAAAATTCAACATATCCTCCATCATTAGCAATACAAAGGGTAGTACGATTTTGCAGTTCACGAAAAACATTTGCAAACTGATTTCCAGTAATGCCTTGACTCACATTAGTTATTTTAGCTTTCAAACCTTTTAATGAAGTGGGTTTGGCTGCATGCACAATTGTTTTCACATTTCCCCATAAGAAATCTAGTGGAATCAAATCTGGCGAACGTGGAGGCCAATAAAAAGGTACAACCCTTCCGATTCATCTGTTTACTTATCTAAAAATTGTTGAAAATATTGTGGTAAAGAATTACTCAGCAACTATACGTAAAACTAAGGACATTAAACTTTATAATATTTTTGCAGATTATTTCTATCACAAATACAAATAAAGTTATAAATTTTAAAGTCACACGGACTTTATGGACACCTTGTATAGATCACTTAAGTTAATTTCTTTTAATAAAAAAGGGACAACTGAGACTAGCTTGGAGGACAGTCAGTCAGTTAAGTGTCATATGTGATACATGCTTGGGCGATGATGTTTCGAAAGAGAAATCACTGACTAAATATCAGATTTTCTTGCAGTAGTTTGCCATTACATTCTGCAGTAGACTGGTTGCCAACCAAGGCTATAGAATCCGATCTCCCCTGCTATTTAACCCATAGAAAAGAAATGAATTAATATCTTTCCCAAGGGTTAATCAGTTAAGTGCCGTACGTGATACACGCTTGTGAGATCATGTCCTGAAAGAGACATGGTTTAGGGTTTTGACTGAACAAATGATTTTCCCACAGTAGGTTGCCATTACCTTCTACGTAGAAGGCTATAGAACCCAAATTACATAAATAATAAATGGATTAATAGATTTCTCAATTAATAAATAGTTTAGTTTTAGATTAATGTATTTTAAATTATTTGCGCATAAGTAAATACGAGTTCAATTGAAATTCGAACTCGGCTCTCTGATTTCTTTTTCTGAGCCGATAACAACTGCCCCACGGGGTATATACCAGAGGTCACTACACGGAAATGTGTTTAAGGCAAAATTTGATATCACAGTTTTATATAATACTGTCACACAGCTACACACACGTTAAAACAACAGCATTTAGATTTAATTACTTGACAGTTTTTCTAGCACATCATAACATGAATTTATATATTAAATCAGTATCTATTAGTCCAGTGTTTCATAGCACCCTTTTGTTCTACAAGAAGTCTCTAGGTGTTTCGTAAGAAACAGTAATGAATGGATTTGAGAACATTCATGTAAAGAATGTTGCCTAAGGAACATTGGCCTAATGAACACTTGTCTAAAGAATAGTGGTCTATGAAATATCCGTCTAAAAACGATTTGTCTAAAGAATACCCGTCTAAGGTATTAAATAGACTAATAATTTTTTAGTAATCTTGTATATTATTTAAATACACGATTATAATGAATATATTAACGATTTATGTATGGCATCAGTGTGAACAAGAACAGAAGACAGAAATTGTGCTTGACGTATCATTGTGTCTCTCTAGTATATATTGAGAATCAATGCATTAAATTTACCACCTGAGCCAAAACACAAAAAGATACCAAAAATAAAATAAAAGAAATAGATATTAATAAAGATATATAATCCTTTTATGCCGAGGTTTCTGAGATATGAATAGAATTTCATGTGTTCTACAAGTTTGTGAAACTCTATATAAAATGCGCAATTCCAGTACTTTCGGTCATTATCATTGCTTGCTTAAATTAAGTCGCAAAAGAAGCCATGGAGAATTGATAGAATCGGATTATGCCGCAAACGGCATAACAACATTTTATGAATGTAGTAAAGCTTGCAGATTAGCTGGAGGCCTGAAACGCCATATGAGAATATACGCTAACCCATAAATTGCTTGAGTTTCGTTTGGCACGTATATAAGGTCTGTGCCAAAGAGTATAGGTCTATTGATGGTCTGAAAGAAATGTCTCATCCGTACTGCTCACACACAAACATAGAATCCTTAGCATTTTGTAAATTAAATTCCGACAGAGACAAATTTAGCTATATATATATATATATATATATATATATATATATGGTAATATTTTTATTATAAGAGTTTACTGCAACATAAAAGCCGTTGTGTTTCAATATATTATTTACGTTGCTTAATTGTAATATTGTAATGATTTAGTATGGTATTTTATATGTATATTTCTTATTTATATATTTTATATAATTATTTTATTGTAATAATTGTAATACATAAATATTTAGTATTTTATTATTTCATTAAAATATTCTAACCGTTTTTATTTTATTTTTCATAATTTTAATACATGTATATATTTAGTATTTCAGTGAAAGATTCTAACCGTTAACATTTTATTTATTTATTCACAAAAAATTCGCTTAATACTTTTATAAATTATTTTCGCTAAAATTTTAAACGGAAATACAATAATTGCTACATATTTTGAACAAAAGAACAAAAATGTATTTCGTCGCTGTCATTCCCGCATACTAATATTACCGACATAGACACACACTTAATTTGTTTATATTTTAAATACGCTTGACACACATTATTTTTGCTTACATATACTTACATTCATAATAAACATCTAATGTTTTTGTTACTTGTGGCATACACACATAAACAAAGAAGTATTTTCTTCTTTTTTAATATTCATCCATCGCTTTATTACACGTGACGCGTATCTAACCAATGAAACTATACATCAATCAACATACTATCTCTTAGATATTTAAAGGTATTTTTAAATAATTTGTCTTCAAAGAATCACTGAATAAGTTTGTTAAAGTGAAACACGTTAGATTAAAGTTATGATTGTTGAGAATTCCATGTGTAGAACATTATATTAAATTGAAATATTAACAACAAGAAACTTATACACACAATTAATACGAATCAGTTATATATGTCCAATGTTGAATGGAGGGAATAACATTGTCTGGACATAAGATCTAGAAAAAAATGTATGTTTACAATCAGGAAGAGACAGTGATGTCGGTTTATTGTTGAGTGCCCAGAACAGCATGGACTTGTCATGTGAGTATTGACTAAGTTTTAAGTAAATACGAAAAACAAGGAATCTCAGAATAGGAATGATACAGTTGAACTTTTCTGGCAGATATGGGGGAAATTTCTAGAGTTTTTAACGAAAACTCTCCTACCGAGTGCAAGCATTTCAAGAATGGATGGCACAATTATGCGAATATGGTGGTAATGAGCCTAAGTGGTTTAGTGCAACAAAAGTTAGGAAGTTTTTCAGATCCACGTAGTGAATGACATCATGTGCAAAAATAAAATCGTTTTCCTGAAATTAAATGTGGTGACACACAACGATCTTACTTTTTTCGGCGATAATTTAGTTTGGTTTATTGAACCACTGCAGTGTAAATTGCATAAATATCAGAAGACACAGATCTTCTCCTCTACACGGCAATAAAATAAAGGCAAGTGTCTATGTCTTAAGTCTGTAATATATTCAGCATAAAACGTATTTTGTCATGTCAGTTGTTCAAAAACTGGCGTGCCAACCCTGCAAAATCAAACAAAGCATTATATATTTCGTATCGGAACATTTAGAAAATGTTTCTTAGTAAGACCAAAAACGAAAAAAATATAAATAAGTTACATCATTTCTAGAAATAGATAAATATTTGGAATCGATAGCCCATAAAGTCATATTTCCACAGATTAGCCAAGAATGTTCCCAACAAGAATATGTCTTCATATTCTAGACGATAAACAGAAGCGTTTAAAGCAAGGATATGATGTCATTTTATGATGTGCTAATCAGAGAAATATATGTTCTCAACAAGGATGTGATGTCATTGTCTGACGTATTAATCAGAGACAAAATCTGTTTTAAACAAAGATATGGCATCGTTGTCCTATGTGCCAATTAGAGACAATAACTCTTTATTAACGTCATTGTCTGGTATGCCAATCAGAAACTTTATCAGTTCTCAACAGACACTGCGTCATTTTCTCTCTTCCTAATTAGTGACAATATATATTCTCAACAGGGATATGACATCATTTTCTGGTTTGCCACTTGGTGACAATATCTCTTCCCGATAAGCATTTGACGTCAGTGTCTAGCGTGTTAATCAAAAACCCTATCTGTTCTCAACAAAATATGGCGTCATTTTCTCTCTTTCTAATTAGTGACAATATCTATTCTCAGCAGGGATATGACATCATTGTCTGGTATGCTAGTCAGAGACAATATTTCTTATGGACATTGATATGATGCCACAAAGTCGCGAACCATTCAGAAGCAATTCGGGTTTGATTTTTACGCAACTAAGTTAAGAAATACAATTCATGAATTACTGTTATCAATACTTCGAGACTACTGACATCGTAATATACACAGTGTCAAAAAAAGAAACGTATGTGATCTACGCATTTCCCCATCGGCACACATATATATAAAATTCTCCAACAATTTACACTAACGACTTTATGCATAGATGCTTAACCCTGACATTTGGCACATACGCAGATACACACATGCACACGCAAGCACATACACAGGCAAAAACACTTATATACACACAAAAATTCAACCTAATCAGAATACTAGTAGCATACTAACTTACGCAGAAATAAAATTACTACAAACTTTGCATAAAAATAACGAGAAATGAAAATCATTGGCAGTCAATCGTTCAAAACTAATGATGAGTGGACAAAACAATTATGAAAAACTTCGTCTACGAAAAGGAGATGAGGTGCTGAATAAACCATTTATTTGCTAACTGAGAGTTATTATTTGCATTAATATATAAAGACAGCATATCTTTATTCTAGCATCTTTAGATGAATAATTTAGACATTATGTATATTTTTTTTCTATCCTTTCATATTCAAGAATGACGTACTAAAGATGAAAGATGGTGCCAGTAATTTTACTGTGGACGAATTTTCTATGTTACGTACGTCCAACTCAAGTTACAACCACAAAGTGTTAGAGGCCATCTACATTCAATCTTTAAAGCCTTCACTGTGTAAACAAAATGAGTATATATTTAGCATCCAACCCATTTTTATTTAAAATTATTTTCTTTCTCTAAATCTTGTTCATTTTTAAGACGATAATTATTTCTTTATTAACCTCGATTTAGCTCTTTTGAGCGAGGTTCGAAAACCGGTTAGCTAACACGTATTTCAGTTTCGTTATTTAAATATAATCATCAAGAATGTTAATAATAAAGATTTTTATCTATTCATGGCGGTAATATATATATATATATATATATATATATATATATATATATAAGTAAAAAGAATTCGTCACTTTAACTGAGTAAATTAAGGTAGACTTCGAAGTTCCGTGAGAAAATCGTTATGATGTTTCATTCATTAGCGCTAGTTTGCTGTTAGGTCCCGGTTTTTTCTTGTATAAATAGAGTATGGTGTGATGTTTTGGGAGTGGTTTTGTTTGTGATGAGTTGATCTTTCTTTTTCTCCTTTGTTTATTTTCCCTTTTTATTTTTATTATACATGTGTTTTATTTGTTTAAACCTGGTCGGGTATAGTGAAAGTCTTTCGTACTTATCATCACTCTGTCTCCACCCCGATATCGAACGCTGAGTGATAATAAAACTGCTTTCCAAAATACATGTTATCAGTAATATCACTGAGAAAAAAAACACTTTTATTGCTAAACGTTATCACATTTAAACAGTATATATTATGCTCTCATTACGATTGAGCTCTCTGAAGAAGAAAATTTTACAAACAGTTTCCACTTCTGCTATATGCGTTACTCTTCAGAATTGATTTGAGTTCTTTCGGTGACTGGCGTGTGTTACACTGCTTATATAAAACACGTTAAAAGTTCCCTTCTCTGATTCCATGCGCCGATGGCTTAGGGAGTAGCGACTCCGACTGACACCAAATCGGTCGAATTTCGATCCCGGCCAGAAGCAAGTGGATGTGTATAGCCACACTGATGAGCTGTAACACAGCGAAACAGGCTTGTATGTTGATGACTAATATATATGTGTGTGTGTGTGTGTGTATGTATATATTGTACATTTATGGCTGAATTCTTGCAAACGAATGCTTAGTCGTCAGCAAATAGATGACCCCAAAATGCCAACTACAGATCGGGAATACTAAAATCAAACAGGTACAGAAATATAAATACCTGAGAAGTGCTCTGACAGAAGATGGTAAGTGCAACATTGATATCTGAAGGCGCATTGGCATGACCAATGACGCATTTTTAAATTTGAGTAGAGTATTGAGAGACATAAATATTTCGTTTAAAAGAGTACTGGGCTCTTATGTTATATCTTTCTTCCTATATAGCAACGAATGCTGGACAATCTCCCCGAAGATGAAAGAGAAATACGAAACAACAGAAATGCGGTTCTACAAAAGGATGCTGAGAATACCATGGACTGAATATATGAACAATAACGTTTTGAAAAGAATATAAAAGCAAAGAAAACTTATACTTAACATTAGGAAGAGACAGTTAAAGTTTATGGCACACGTAATGAAGAAGGAGGACTTGAAGAATCTAATACTCAGAGGGCATACAGAAAGAAAGAGAAACAGGGGAATGCAGCACCAAATATACTTGATGGGCTTAAACAAGTGGATAGAAGAGCGACGTTTGGGAGAAATACCAAGAGGAATTCACTTATGAGCAAATACCCTTGGGAAAGGTATTAATCCGTCTCTTCCTTCCAGTTGTGGGTTAAATCGCAGGACAGATTGGGTTCTATAGCCTTGGTCGGCAACCAGTCTACTGCAGAAAGCAATGGCAACCTACTGCGGGTAATCTTCTGCCCAGTCAGTCATGTCTCTTTCTAAACATGATCGCCTAAGCGTGTATCACGTATGGGACTTAACTGACTGACTGACTGACCAAGAGGAAAAATGTTAAGAGCAACAAGAAATAAGGTTAAGTGGGGGTCCGTGATCACCAATGTCTTGAATAGACACAACACAAAGAAAAAGCTTCTTTATATTTAGAAGCATATTCTTCTTCTTCTATGTGCCCTGTCCCTTCAGGATGTAGGCGATCATGGCTTTCCATGTTTCCCTATCCTTGGTGGCTCTGAACGCGCCTTCTCCTGTTACACCATGCAACCCTCGTTTCGTCACCCACCTGATTAGATCCTTCAAATATGTTATCCGTTGCTTTTCCTGTCTCTTCTTCCCTCTATCTGGCCTGTTAGTATCAGGTTCTCCAAGCCCTCCTTCCTCATTGCCTGTCCCAGGAACTTCAGCTGTCTATTCCTGATGCTCAGTATTAATTTTCTTTTTGTTTCCATCATTTCTAAAACCTCATCATTGCTCACATGCTCGATCCATGATATTCGCAGCATCCTTCACGTTCTCTATTTTATGGATAAACCGATACAAAACAACAAAAACTACTTTCATGATTTTCATATCCTCTATATCCTATAGTCTCTCTTTCTTTTCGCTCTCTCTTTCCCATTTTCTCTCTCTCTCTCTCTCTCTCTCTCTCTCTCTCTCTCTCTCTCTCTCTCTCTCGTCAGTTTTTGCTGTTGGAGTTTCCGTAGTTAATAGGTTTCTAAGGGAATAGGAATTTGCCTGAGCCACGCTTACCCTGTTTTTAATATTCCGTTTACTTATCTGGTTGCCAGCCAAGGTTTGTTTACTCTTTTGTTTCATCTAAAGTTGGAGTGATACTGATGCAATGAATAGGTAATGAATATGTATACACCTTGTTTCCTTCTCACTGGAATGTGATTGGCTGGTGTCAGCCATAAACATAGACTAAGGCAAAGACGTCCGGAGATCTAAAGGTCTATTAATCTACCACTAGATATCTACGTCTATTGACTACGCCTACGTCTCTGGATACTACATGCAACGAGTATCGTCCATTACGTCTAATTGCTAAATTGTTCTATCGGGTAAATTTTCCTTAACCAGATCAGCGGTTTGTGATCTGTTTGCAGAATAAACTCTCCTCCGTATAGACACCTGTAAATTCTTTTTCGCAGCGTAGATTATTGCTAATCTCTCCTTTTCTATTTGACTGTAGCTTCGTTCAGTTGGCAGTAAGTTTCTCGAGGTATGTGCTATTAGCTTCCTAGATCCGTCTTCAAGTTAATGAAGCAATACAGCACTTAATCCCTGAAATACTGACATCTGCTGATACAATAATTTTCCTCTTCGTGTCAAAATCATTAACGATAAGTCTGCTAATAGACAGCTTTGTATTTTTTAAATGCCTGTTAGCATTATTTTGACCATATCCACTTTGCGCCCTTTTTCAGCAACTCATTTAAAAGAGCTCTCATATCATACACTTTCGGAATATAACTGCTATAGTAGCTTACTAATCCTGGATTTTTGCCACATTATCTGGTGCTGGCATATTTTTTATAGCCTCAGCTCTTTCGGGATCATGTTTCCTTTCTTTACTGTCAATGATCGGCCCTAAATATTTTATCTTCTTTAAAAAGAACTCACATTTTTCATCCCTCAGCTTAAACCCTTATTTCCAATTCTCTGAAATAATGCTTTAATATGCGTTTTGTGTTGGGTCTCATTTTCACTTTTAATTAAATTATCATCTAGATATGCGATTCCATACTTCATACCGGCCAACATTGTATCCATTATTTGCTGGAATAGACTTGAAGCTACCTTCAAACCAAACGACAGACGTCGTTGAAGCGAAGAGGAAATCGCTCTCGTGTCTTATTGGGGGTGGTTAGTTCCCTATATAGAAAGACCTTCGAGATACTACCATCAGTAGACAGCTGCTAGCCATGAAGTATCTCTTCCAGGCTACAGGCCATACAACAAGTTTATTTTCTCCATGCCAGTAATGTTTTCCAAGCCAAAGTTAAAGTCAAATACAGCTTGGCTATGGCGTCATCGCAGGATTTGCCAGAACGAAGTTGTATATGACATCGGACTGTGTTAGGAACTCTGACTCCAGATTTGTCAATAGAGTTTATTCCAAAAGCCTTTCCTATGATTGAGTATGGCCACAAGGTAACGGATGTCAAAATGAACAGCTTTATATCTTAGATGAACTAAATTCTTGGGTTGGTGAGTTTTAGCGAGGTTTATAACAGTACTACTAATAAAAGCAGAATAAAATGAGATAGATACAACGAAAGTAGAACCGTCTATACTCGTAGATTCTGTTCTAAATTCCCTATTTGTTACCCTGATCGACAGACAACCGACAAAATCTGGAGAGCGTAATGACCAAAACGACAAAAGAAAGATGACAAAATTAAACCGAAAGTAAATACATTAAAAATTCTATAGTCATAGCCATAGAAAGTTTATAAATTTTCGAATATCTTGCTTTGTTTTATCTGATCTTGAATGAGAAATTGCGTAAAGTTAAACTTAAAAATCAATGATTCACTCCCTCTGAGAAGTTATCGCAAATTGGTTTAGAGATCTTCTAGACAGCGTGACGACACACCTCAGTTTAACAAATACAACTCAGTTAAGTATTATTCAATTATTTTGGACTGCACACCTGTTGTTAGACATGTTGATCAATTGACAATTATTATACGTTTTGGTGATCGAATTTCTTCATTCATGTTGTTACTGTCAGAGAAGGTTTCTTGAATTTTATTCCACTAAAAAGAGATTACAAGTGTTTTCATAGAAAGTGAACTATATCGTATCGACTGTTACGTCTGCTGTTAGAACAGTTCAAACATTGTTTGTGCCATAATATTTTTGTCTTCAGAATCAATCGTGCACAATTACAAGGAGAAATCAAGGAGAGGCGTTTACATACAGGTCATAGTTGCAGCATTTACTTTCGCACAAATACTCTTATAAAGAATCTATCTCTTCTCTCCTCAGCTATGTGTTGGTTGGCAACCAATCTAAGAGAAGATCAACTGTGAATCCCAAAACGAAAATGTAAGCGGTCCTAAGCTTCATCCAGGAGGAGTTGAAGAAAGAAGACCGTTTTCACTATTTTTCCATATAGTTAGCCTTGAGATCACCATTGCCCTTAGTTCAATGATGCTTTACAATTGCAATCCCATTATGAAAGAACATAGCTTCTTGGTCCTCCAAAAACTCCTTCACACCACATATGATCTCATCATTGTTTACAAAATGGCGACCACGCAGGTGAGATTTGAGTTTAGGAAACAGAAAGTTAGCCAAATAAAGCTGTGTCCGGTGAGTAAGGAGGGTGGAGTATCACTTAAAATCCATGGTTGGCTCATTCAGTTATTGAAAACATAGCAGTACGTTATTCTAGAGCAAGAACACAACCGTCTTCATCTTCTATCTTTTTTAATGCAGGTCTACCACTGGTGCACAAGAAGTTAAAAAAAAAACAAGATTCAAGGGATGTCAAAGAAATCATAATAGATGGATGGGAATGAAGTTGATAGATTGCAATTGACGTTGCATTTAAACTTTTAGAGTTTGTAGCTGCCAGGGAAGCACAGAAATGGAAGATAGTTCCATAATCGGAGAGTACAAGAAGAGAAACTATTAGAGTAGAAGAGGCGGTCCCATTTAACTATTTCGACGGTAAAAGGGTGAGACCAAGATGCCAACCTAGTAACACAAGTAAATAAATATACAAGGGGAACCAGGGAAAAATCTCGCCAGAGCAGCTGACATGAAAATACTTGTAGAACTGACAGAGGAAGCAATATCCCGTCGACGTAAAAATGCCTGAAGGCGAACTGCTAAGTAAGAATTGATTATATTGCTGATCCCCCTTTGGATTTTGTCCAGAAACTGAGGATGAATAGCAGGAGCAGCCGACTAAATATGAACGGACGAATGATAAATTTATAAATGTGAAAAGTGGATTCTAACCTCTGCGTTTCGAATTGATTACTGACTTCAGTTGTCTAAATTTTGGTGTATATTACTGTCATAATAATGATTTTAGTTATACAAGTCTTACTAATTAACTCATAATTGAACATGTAGAGTTAAGTTCATACATTCATCAGGATTGTTTGAGCATATGTGAATATAACTAACCCAAATGGAACTAGAAATCGACGCTCCGAGCCATTATTCATTACACCAACTGCACATCCATGTTTACAATGAGTGGTATTCCCAAGATGTCACCCAATTAAAATGACTAGACTCCCCTTTGTTTCACTTCGGTTAACGTACCATTTTCTGTACTTACTGGCTTATGATTATTTCGTCAATTTCTTTCTGACATTAAGTATTTGTCTTTTTGCTTCCATTTTCCTTAAATGGTTCAGCCATGCCTTGCATTTATTATCGCCATGTTTTTTTTTAAATCCCACAGAGTTTAGTATTGTCTCGGGTATGACGATAAACTACATCTGGCAGCAAGGGCTCTGATTGGAAGATTCTAGGTTTTGAGTTGCATGAGACCACCTCTATTTCTTCCTGAAGTTAAGCTTCTTTTTTATTTTCTATTTTCCTTAAAGGATTTACGATACTTACATTTTCTGTCCATGGTATTCTTTGCATCCTTTTGTAGAAACTCATTTCTGTTGCATCAAGACTCCTCTTTATCTAATAGGAAATTGACATTCGTTTGCTGTCATATACGTGGACTGCCATTACATCACCCTTTTCTTTGTTTTTAGCTATTTTTCCTGTTTTTAATAATTTCATTTATAAATTTATGCGGTCAACGCTATAATAAAAGGTGTATTATGAATGTCAAAGAATAGAATCGTACAAAAGTGGCACATGGAGATAAATAGAATGTTCACTCATTAAAATTGGTAGTTAATGCTGTTGTTATTGTCTGTCTATATAAAATAGTTCATTTTATGTGGCAGACATAAATTGCTCGGCCTATCTGAAAACTGCTGATGTTCTACGACGTTTATTAACTAAATGCTGCGATCAGTCAAGATCGTAAATTGATCTCTTTTCCAAAAAGTAGCATATTCATAAAATTCTTATATAATTTTATATAATTTGAATCCTGAAAACAAAACAATCAATGGAAAAGATGAACAATTTTTTGAATAACTTAATTATAATACCTTTTCTGTCATATGTATGTATAAATATGTATTTGTATATATATATATATATATATATATATATATATATATATATTAATCCTCTCAAATATTTTGCTGACATTTTTTACCATAAATGTACACTCGTTTACTTATATTAACGAAGCTCAGGAACGTTCTACTGAGGCTTAATTTAGATTTAATTGCAAGCAATACAACAACAACAAAAAAAAAAACGGAAAATATCACCCATTACGAGTTTCATTCCTAGAAGTAACTTTTGTCAAGAGTAGAGATGCAAGTCACGAGGGTCATGGGACGGCCGGTAAATGACATTAATTCATTGTGTCGAAAGCCAGTTTTAGGTTCTCAATTCTCGAGTCAAGACGTTCCTTCCCAAATGGGTTAATATGCTTATTAGCTTAAAAAAAACAACAGACGGGAAAAGTCCAAAGTAGAGAAAAACACACGGTCGCACTAGATACATAGAAGACACACACGACCAGCATGTTTTTCCTAAATGGTAAAGATTACAATAAGATTCTTTCTTTATCTTTCTCTTTACACTTCATTCATACTTCTTGTTGTATATGATAGTAAAGTACGAATATACATTTTTATATTGAAAATACCAGCTATACAATTTTTACAGTAAAATCACCCACAATTCATTTTATTATTCGAACTATTGTTCCCAACTTTGTTGTTTTGATCACAATGTTTTTTGTGCTCTTCTCATGTATATATCGATCTGGGTAACCTACAAGAAAATTAGAACTTATCCCTCTAATCAATCTGCTTTTGTACTTTTTTCTCGTTTTTCTACGCATGTCTAGGGATATCGAATTTTTATTTATACACTTCTCGCCCGTTTCCATACTGCTCGACCTAGGAATTGGACCCTCATCGAAGGTTAACAAATTCAGAATACCATTAAGCTATTGTGCTGTTTGATAAAATTAACTTAGTTAAACCTAACTTTCTCTGCTGATTAAGCTTCCACTGTCGATAGGCATTAATAACTTAACTGGTCAACACGTTTTTGTTATACTGAAATTATTTATTAAAAAAAAGGATCACTTTACTATTTTCGCCTATCGTAGTACTTAGTTAATAAAGGTCGTAGAAACCCATGAGTTTTCAGATAAGCCTCGCAATTTATGTCAGCTAACCGAAAAAAGATTTTGTATATAAAAATTGTTTTTGAGTAAAAAAAAAATTAAAACAGAAACACCAATTTGTTCAAATTTATCACCAAACCTTAAATTAACTGATAAACTTTATCACCAAGAAACTTTTTTATTAATACGCTAATATGATTTTTTTTACCTATCTATCTAGATATACTTGCGGACAATTGCGGTGATGTGAGAGGGGTGGAAGGAGAACAGTTTCATCAGAAAATAAAACAAAGAAAAGGATGTTGAAACAAGGGAATGATAGCTGACCACTACTAGAGTATCAGAAGGGACTTTAAACTTGAGAGGCAATCAAGAAAGTGAATATTGTTACCATAGTTCTTATTTTCACGAAGGTTTTATGTCCGCTGTTAGTTTATTAAATGATTTTATGAAAGTACTTGTCAGTCTCGATATATTCAATCGTGTTATTTTTCAAGTCTGATTGTTATTAAAAAATTAGTATTTCATAAAAAGTAGACCAATATTTGTTGGTTTAAATACGAATTGAAAGGTTTCTGCGATCTTAATTTGAAAAATTATTGCCATCAGTCAATATTATATAAACAAAAAACAAATGAAAAATGCTTTTCTTAAAACAATGTGACATTTCTGTACAGCAAAGACGTTGACAATTGACATTATATGTTTTGATTGTATATGCATTTAGTTACTTTTAGAGATCAGATGTATCAAAGACACTATTGCATTAAGAAAATGTTTCTTTATAAATAATGAATTTTTACAAGAATTGTTTCTAGTTTCAGATTTTAATTATAATCATTTATAATATATACACTTTTAAAATCCTGCATTACTTTCATCCAGTTAGGTGGTATTGTTATTAAGTGAAAACTATATTTACTAATCAAAAATTGTAGAGCTTAATACAAGTCATTTTGTACGAAGATATTTTAATTAATTTTTTATGAATATAAAATACTATATAACGTGCTCATTTTTGAAAGTACGGTCGACTATACACAACATTATCAGAAATAAGAGCAATAATTATAATATGTTTAAAGTAAACTTTCATAAAATTAGATTGCAAAAAATATTTTCAAACTTTTTAAGCTTACTAAGTACTTAAAAATTCTTTAAAAAATGTTCTCTGGCCGTCACATTCTTAAATTATGTTTTAGCAGATAAAGTCACCGTATAAATCTCTCAACATCTTTCAGGATTTGAAATGACATAGTGATAAGATCATACGCTATACGTAATCATCACTACTGTTTGTTTTAAAAATACATGTTATTTTAAACTTAAAATAAATAATATTTTTAATTCATATTAATTATACATTTAATGAGCAAATAAGGTTTTAGAAAAGTACATTTTATTTTGGGGAAAGTTTTAAAACAGAGGACTAATTTTTGTTTATAAATATTTTAAAATGTGTGAAAATGGGCGATTTCAATTTTTTCAACAACAAAAAAATTCGATTCCAAACTATAAATAGAACATAGAAATATTCTATTTTATATTCTATAAAATAGAACATAAAAAAGAATATAAAATGAAAATTCCTTTCTAGTTTAAATACGCCAAAATACCTGCTTACTGTAAATAGTAAATTTAATCAGTTAACTTTCAATTAAAGCTAAAAGAAAAGCTTCAGAAATGTCTTTTATTCTTTAAAAATTGATTTCAATATTAGGTATTAAAATTTTAGTGTATTTAGTCTTAATTTAACTAAGTTACTGATTGGATTGGCTCCTGGAAAGTTCGGCGGCAATAAAAGTTCCGTAGTAATTCCACTGTCTCATCATTAATTTTTTCAGCTTAATAAATTTAACAAATTATTGCAATAACAATCATAAATATGAATGCTGGCCGTTAATTTAAGAAATAACTTCAAATTAAACTTTTAATAATTCTATCTTTCTTTCTTTCATTCATTCATTTTTTATTGAAACCAAACGGAATAGTTAGTTATTAATTAAATGTTGGTAATAGACGTTAAACACTACTTTCTTTTTTTCCTTATTTCTTTATATGAAAGGAAGTGCTATCTCTTCCCCTCATTCCACGCCATCAAAACGGAATAGAACATTATTTTGCGAATTGTGAAACACTTCTTTCTTTGATTAATTTTTTTTAGAAACAAAATGTCTTCTCACACTTCCCACGGGATACAAAAGGAACAGTCTGTTATATTGCGGTCTTTGGTAGTAGACGTTAAACACTTCCTCTTTTTCCACGCGATCAAAATGAGATATTTGTAGGTCGTAACGGTCGTGCGAACTAACAAAGAGAAGGACAAGCACAACTATTATATATATATATATATATATATGTGTGTGTGTGTGTGTGTGTGTGTGTGTGTGTGTGTGTGTGTGTGTGTGTGTGATGGGGTAGTATTTACAATGTTCGGAATGTTGTCCTCAATCTTATTCTCATATTCACAACGTTTTAGCCGTCATCAAAACTTAAAAAAGAAAAAATGTAAAAGAAAGTAAACCAATGATCTTATACAATGAGTCCACAAGGATAAAAATATCGAGTGGCTGGATCCAGTGACTTGACGACAAGAGTTCTTAGTTCAATACCTGGCTACAGCAGTGGTGAAAATAACTCAGAGAGTTGAGTTAAAGGGAAATAATTAAGAAGTAACATTGCTAATGGAACGAGAACAATATACCCCAGTGATTGATATAAAAGGTTCTGTTCGAAATTTGAATCACCTGAAAAAGTCCGAAACATACAACGGCCGAGACGTCGTGAATATGAAGTCAACATTCCTGATATATAAAGTGTTCATGTAAACATCACGTCCATACCAAATAAATGACGCAATTGACCAAGTTGAAAAAAAGTTATGAACAACAAAATTTCCTGACATCTATGAAGTACTAAAAAATCTATATCATCTATAAATATCATAACCGGCTCGAAAAACATGTTTACGGAAAGCGATTTGACGCTAATGATTCACAATAAATGTCATTCTGCTAATATCTCATTTTAAAATCCACGGATGATGTGGGATTATAATGTTTTGATATTTACAAAAATCTTTTCACTGTCTTCTTTTAATTTCTGATGACGGTTTAACTTTTCGATCGCTCGTTTGTTGGGTCCACTCCCAGCGCAAGCTGATAGTAGAATCAACCTGAAACAACTGCATACGAAGCGATCAAACGTTCACCAACGCTAAGTAACATGTCGTTTATATAACTTCATTTATAAATACGTCAATTCCTCACTAGGATTCGGAAATCAGTCTGCTATATGCACCAAAATGCAAACCAAAGGCCGGAAATGAGTCAGGTAAAAATAAAACAAAACAAAACAAAACAAAAACAACGAATTTTTATGGCCATCACTTAATTTTATTACTTAGAGTAAGTATTTTATTACTTTGCCTATTGTTCGGTTCACACATCTTCCCGATATTTTGAATAAGAGTAGAAGTTTATATATTGTTTCCTGATTAGGATTGGGTTTCCGGTTCCTTATAATGTCTAATTTAATTCTATACTTCTAACGTCTACACTTTCGATCCTGACTTTTTATTTACTATTAATTTGCATTATTTTTGAATAGGAGTACATTGATTTTTTTTCTAAAATACACTTTTTCTCATCGACATAGAGATTTTATTTTCAGTGTTAGTATTTGCAGCATATTCGATTACTGCTTCTAGTTTTCCTTTCCGTAGTTTATACGTTGATAATTGTAGAGATTTAAATAATTTTGCTCAGAAGTTAACCTAAAATTTCACTACTGTATTAGCAATATTTGATTTTTTACTTTATTTTTAAATTTTCATTTTTTATGTTCCAACCAATTCTCTTAAAAATGAAAATTAATTTTCATTAACGGAACCAAGTTTTTGCTAAATCAAAACCAGTACGACTAATTTGAGATTGAAAAGTATTTCAGATGAAAATAAAATATTCTCTCAAAAATCTTTTTTTTTCTTTTTTCTTTGCTGCGTTTTAAATAAATTCAATTTACAGGTGAATACGAATACCGAGTTTTAGAGAAATGATTAAAACCACTTTAGTGGTGCACCAGGCAGCTGCTTTTCTAAAAAAAAATAAAAACAAAGATAAGGACAATAGTCCAAATAATCTAAATATAGGAGTAGATATTTTTGTAACTCAGTACTTATAATGTCTTTGGTTAGTACTCTGAAGTTTTATTCACTATTTAATCTATTTCTTTAGAAACAATAGATTGGTTTGCCAATAGTCCGGTTCACAATCCTCCATTTTGTTTTCAACAGATACAGTTGTTTATCTTTTTTTTCTTTTTAAGGTTGAGTTTCCGGTTCCTTCTAAAATCTACCTTCATGTCTACATTTCTAATCTAACCACAAAAAAATCTGAAGCTATATTTACAATTTATTTACATTTTTCCTCAATGGAAGTAGGTAGGTTTGTCTGTTTTCCTGTTCAATGACAATAGGCAAAAATACCAGCAATATATTTTCATATTAAAAAATGTCAATACATATTTATAGTACAATGACCAAGAATATATAGCTGAGGCATAACATTACGTTCAATATATATTTAGTTTAGGCTATAAAATTGTGTTCAATTGTTTAGATTTCGACATTAAATAACTATGTAGATTGATATGCTGCTACAAAATCAGCCAATCCACTATCCAGTTTGCATTACTCCCCAATCTTTAGAATAGGATTGGAAGTTTATCCCTTTTATTCAAGTTTAGGATTAGTTTTCTGGTTCCTTCTAAAGTTTTTTCTTTTCTTTAAATTCTGGAGGCCCCTTGTGTCTTGGTATATTATCTTGATTTGGGTGGTGCTCTATGTGAAGTTCTACCTCGAGTGACTACTGGACTTTGCACAACAAGAACATCATTGTAAAAATAAATGATAATTTTCTCTTACCGTAAGGATCGAGGGTCACTCAAGTCACAGTGAAGAAAATGGTAATAATTTATGTCGGAAGAAATGAATAATAATGAAGATAAGGACGACATGACGCCGATTGGCTCTCAAATAGATCAACATCTGCGTGTTCCTATTACTTAACAAAGCCAATCACCCCCATTACCTCTGCATTAAAAATTTAAGAAGAATTTTTCTATATAGTATAGCAAGAAGATATGTACACCGTAAAAGTTAGTAATTAAGTAAATAGAAATAAGTAAATACGAACGGTACAGTTACGCTGATTATTGCCTGAATAGTAGCTGGCTTTAACCGCGTACTAGCTGTCGTCAACCGCCGTACTTGAGTGCAGTCAACTGCCCTTCTAACTCCTCCTTCAGGTAATTATATAATAAGATGAATAGCCCATTCATCGTAGGAGGGCATCATAACAAAACCAAACATCATTCAATGTCTATCGTTTTTGTCTTTCATTTTCTACAAAACTTTTTCAATCAAATCACTCACTGCAGTCACTATAACAATTTTACAAGTAACCTTTTCCACAAAACTACAACTTAACCTCTTCAAACCAAGGATCATTCATTGTCTATTCTTTTTATCCTTCACTTTCAGCTAAGCTCCTTTTAATCAAATATTACGCCGCAATCAATATAACAATTTTACCAGTAACCCATTACTTTGTTTCAATCTCTAGCTTTTATTTGGTGAATTAAGTGATTTTTTTATGTCAATCATTAAAAGACTATAAAGTGTCCTCTAATTTGTAATATTATATACTACCGATTTCTTATAAGGAATAATATTTATGACACCCGATATTACAAGATTTATGTCGATGTATAGGAAATGGACTACTTTACATCTGACTGGTAGCCTACGAGCTACATTCCCATTTCACGTGTTGCAGCATGGCCGCTCTCTGTAAAAAGGAGAAGAGTGAGGGCCAAAATGCACTAATGAGATTTGTCTGTCTCAAACATCTAGCATCAGTGTCAACGTGACCTGTCAACACACGAAAACAAGTGTCAAGCCAACGCCAGCGGATAAAGATATATGCAAGCCGAGTTCACTTGGCAATATCCCCATAAGAGCGTCAGTGGATCCCATCTTTTCTGGTGTTTACACAAAATAATTGCGACGCGTTTCTATCTGTCTCTATGCCTCAGAGATTTCTATGTTTATCTATGATATTTTTCTACACGTATTTTTAATGTAAAATGCATTTTTCTTTCCTTTAAATGATATCAGGGATAAAATAAAAAAAATGTAAATATTATTTTTGTATAAAAATATAATGTATTATAAAAATATTGTTGCATTAGCAACAATTTCACAATTTAAATATACTATGGAACAGAATTTTATTTTCTAACAGACAACAAAGTGTTGTTCATATAAGATGAAATAGAAATCATAACGTGTGGTTAATATTTCTTAGAAAGAGATTTCATTTTCAATTCGATGACCAAATGAGAGCAAATGCTACCATATTTATTTAGCTTTATAATATTGGGTAACAGGAAAAATAACATCAGACAAAAACTTATTGGACGAAATCCCAGCATTTTATCCTTACAGTTGTCAATATCGCAGCCTCGTGAATAAAAGTCTCACATCTAAAAAGAATCAATTTTAACAATAAAAATTCAAGGAAATATTGATTCAAATTTTAATATCAAATTGAAACTATAAAAATAATATCTAATAAATACATTTATATATGTGCAAGAATATTATTCAGTGAATAAAATCTTTATGGAATTCCTTAATTCGGCCTAACATTGACACGTATAGGATCTCTGAAAGCATATGTATGTTTGACTGTGGGAATCATTATTCTTTCTGTGGATGGTCATGACTCTTTACGACTTCCTATCTATCATATCTCTTAGAAATATTTATCTTTTTATGATATCCTGCAGTGCCTGTTCTGAAACCAAATGAATGAACAGAAAATATTTCTCCAAAATAAAACAACTGTATTTAGTGCCAAATATTTTCTGTAAAGTTCAATAAAATTCCTTTATTATCTGATTTTTTAAGGCCCAAAAATAAAATTTATAAATCCTTTTTTTCGCCGAGAAATTATTCATGTTATTTTTTTTTTATTTGTTTTATTTTCATCTATTTGTGGCAATTTTTTCTTATTGTACGAGTTACACTTTTGTAGTTCGAAATTTAAAAAAAAATTTTATCGAAATTCACTTCATGGTCATAAGCAATAAACTGAGGATTTATTTATGGCTATCAATAAATAGATATGAACAGATTGATATTAATATATGATAGACCTAAATATATAGATAGTTATGAATAGATTGAAATAGGTAGACAAAAATAGACTGACATCAATAGGTAAATATGAATTGGCTGATACCACCAAAATTAATGCGTTTTTTTTAAAAAAGTCAAACGAAAGATAAAAATCGTTGTCCCTCTATTTTAAAAATTGCCAAAAGTCAGGAAATTAACCGATTCAAATGAAATTTTCGATATTTATTCAGTTTCAAATAAATTGTAAACTGAAGAGATTAATTTATTAAAAAACTATGTGGGAATATCTCAACGCTCACTTTCTTTTTTTGTAAGGAATATCTCCTGAGAACTTTTTTTAATTTGGGCATATATGTGAACCTTTCACAGTTATATACAGAAACAAATATTATTTAAATAAAACATTATGGGAGATCAAGTGACAATATACTGAAAATTCGTCTCGAGCATTACCAAAGAATCGAAAGTTCAATAAAACGAAAAAAAAATACATTTTTTGAGAATTCTATGCTTCCATAATTTATTAAAGTAATTTTTTTCTTCCAGATTAGGCAGGAAAATATGTACTTAATATTCATTTCTTTAAAAAATTGTTTGTAATATTTCAGTATGATTTTGAAATCCATTACGTTGCTGTAAATAAAAAAGTTTTTTTTCTTAATAAAGTCATGTTTTCACAATAAAAAAAACTTAAGTTTATTGCTATTTTCGAGTGGGAAAGTTTTTTAAAAGAAATTCAATATTTTTTTTCATTTTAGCAACTGTTAGATCATTTTTTTTGTGTGGATGTTCACTAAGGAAAAAATTCTGAATTACTACTTTCGATGACAAAACTTCTATATCAAAAGTGTAATATGCTATATGATAATTCAATATATTTTAAATTTAAAATAATCTAAAAACACCTCATTGGGGGATGTTAAATATTTTACGACAGAAAAGAAGGAAAATGATAAAAATAAAAGCAATGAATTAAACACAAATGTATAATTTCACGAGCGCACCCATTATCTGGTGACTTCGACTTGATGAGATATTATTTTCACTCCCATCAACTGATCAACCGAACGTCATATTATTAGCACCCTATTATTTTATTTTATTCGGTATTTGCTGGCCTGCATTTTTGCCTAATCATTTACCATAAACCCGTAACCCATGAACTAAATATATTACTTCGTCCCAGGCATTGCACACTATATCATAAAATATTAAAATCTGTCATAATAATTCTATAACACTAGTAAACAATGGTACAATACCCCGGCAATTTTACAGTTTAATCTGCTGTATTGTAGGTTTTTCATGTGATGTGTTCACCTCGTTTGCATGTACTTCTTTATATTTTCTTATGCTTGGTGTCAGTTAAGTGCCATATGTCATATACGCTTGAGTGAGAAGAGGCGGATTAATATTTTTCCCAAGGGTAAAGGAACGAGAAAGGTATTATTCCGTCTCTTCTCCCTGTATCTATGGGTTAAATAACAAGACAGCTTGAGTTCTATTGCTTTGGCTGGCAACCAGTTTACCGCAGAAAGTAATGACAACCTACTGCGTAAAATTCTTCTGCTCAGTCAGTCACGTCTCTTTCGAGACATGATCGCCCTAGTGTATATCACGTATGGCACTTAACTGACATATTTGATGCAATAGGTAAATTGTCACCATTTTATATTTTAATTTTGAGCACTCGCGTTTTATTTCGACCTCCCAAAAGGGTCAGTTGGGCACCGTCTGTAAGAAAAAGTGCACCATGGCGCAATTCAGTCCGCTAGAAATTTGTAAACGGCATGCAAACATTTCAAACCGTTTAAGTGTCAATCAGTGCAGAGGATTCAGAAAGAGTTGGATGAGTCTACTGGTTTTTACGAAGGTACTTGAAGTGGTCACTAGTGATGGCAAAATTATGCTTACATTCGTCTTCCCTCATAGCCTCAGACTTAACACGGAAGCCTACATCAAGTCCCTTGAGAAGGCAGTGTTAGTCTGGTTAAAAAGGATGGCTGCTCTGCACCATCACCATGTCATACAGTCAGGAGTATCCTGTAATATCTGTCAAACAATTTCTGTGACCGCAAGCATCCGTTACATCTGGCCACCTAACTCCCCCAACGTAAACAGGATTACTGTCAAGAAAAGAATCTTGCGTCATATGGAGGCCCTGGTTGTTACAGACAAGCTTACACATGTTAGATTATCATCTGGGTCCCGCCCTTTTACGGTCAAAATAGTTAAATGTAACCGTTCTTCTTCTCTAGAAAATTATTTTCTCGAACTCCCGCCTGTAGAACTCCCTTCCGTACACCTGCTTCCTTGATAGCTACAAACTCAAAACGTTTAAATCAATTTAAACCTCCTACCTATCTGTGCACCAGTAGCGATTCTGTCTTTCATGGGGTAAAAATGATCTTAAAAAAACCATAGTAAGTTATGTGTGGTGGAGATTCAGTTCTTTATTATCATTTACTTAGATTTCTTTTGCATACACATCTCCATCCGTGTTCTAACCACATCCTAAAATCAGAGATGTCTTCATGAAATTTTCTACTAATCTGTAGATGGTGTAATCCCATAGAATGGTGATGTCTTCTATTTCTGTAACCGGTGATGGGTGATATTTATACCAGTGTTTGTTCACATATTTTCCATAGTGTTTGCACATTGTCCAATGTAAATATTGTCCCACTCTATCATGACAATGTTTTATTCATCTGGGGCAAGTACAGAAAATCCTGAGATTAGATGGTCTATTGTTTCTTGGTATTTATCAGAGAACATGCATTTTGGATCAACATTATTATGTATAATATTTGCCTGAAAGATCCTAGTAAAAAGACTTTTGTCTTGCGCTGCAAGAAGAAAGCCTTCAGTCTCAGACTTTAATGCAGATGTAATGCAGACTTTAATGCAGAAATATCAACTTTATCAACATTAGATTTATTAGTACGTTCTGGATATTTACCATGCAGAGGTTTGTCTTGCCAGCGTTGTTTCATCTGTTCAAGAGCTTTATACTTGGCTTTCTTTTCCATATTTTTTGTAGTAATAGTTGGTTTTTGGCTTCTGTTTTGCTTTTCTACAGAATTTACTAAATGTAGATCTAGTTTCTATTTACTACCTTTTTTCATTATTGAATATTTTTCTTTCTGTTTTAATGTAGTTTGACTAATTGTATCACCCAGTCCTTTATTTTTTCTATGTATGTGAGTAAGCCAATAGTTGTTGTCTTGTATGTCAATTCTAGCTGAATAAGACCTATTCCACATTCTTTATTAGGTATATATAGACAGTCTATATCAGCCTTTGGATGATGCATCTTATGTTTAGAAAGAAGCTTTCTTGTCTTAGAATCCATTCGTCTGGTGCTTTTTAGAGTCCAGTCCAAGATGTTGAAACTATATTGGACAACTGGGACTGCCAGGCTATTAGCGGCCATAATTCTGTTCTGATAATTCAATTCAGTTTTTAACATCAGTCGTAGCCTTCTATAGTACTCGTTATGCACTATTTCTTTCATTTTTCTATGGTGAATGTTTTCACTCTCATTTACACCTAGGTATTTAAAAACTTCTTCTGGCTTTAATTGTTTTATTCTTACAGCAGGGTCTAAGCTAATTGAGGATGTTTATTGTAGCGATCTTCGTAGAACTGTAGCTTTAGCGCATTTATTCAATTTGAATTTCATTACAATGTCTTCACTGAAGCATTTTACAGTTTGCAGAAGACCTTCCAGCTCATTATCATTCTTAGTATACAACTTTAAGTCATCCATGTAAAAAAGATGGCTTATTTTATTTTGATCTATTTTATAACCACATTCTGTCTTTTTACGTTGACTGGTTAATGCTGTTAATGATATGCAAAATAGTAAGAGAGATAAAGAGACACCTTGAAATATACCTCTGTTGATGTTTATTTCACCAAACTTATAGGTTCCATTTATTTGATTTAAGTAAAGGGTTGTTTTCCATATCGACATACATTGTTTGATGAAATTGATAATGACGCGTGATACCTTGTTTATATTAAAATCTTTAAGATCCAGGAATGTGGTACACTGTCGAATGCCTTACGATAATCTATCCAGGCAGTACTAAGATTTTTCTTTGCATTGAAGCAGTTTTCTAAGATCATCTTATTAATAAGTAATTGGCCATTACATCCGTAACAGTCACGTTTGCACACTTTTTGTTCAAGCGGTAGTATGTCATTTCTTTCCAAGAAGAAATAAATCTGTTTTGTTAAAATAGATGTTAATAGTTTGTATGTTGTCGGAAGGCATGTAATTGGTCTGTAGTTTTTGGGTTATTTGTGTCACTATACTTTGGTGGAAATGTAATTCCTTTGGACATCCATGAAGGAATTTTAGTGGGATCGTTAACCATTTCTTGACGTTCTTTGGTTAGTTTTTTATGTGCTGTATTTAAATAATGTAGCCAAAAGTTTTGAATTTTATCTATTTCTAGAAATTTCCAATTTTGTGCTTTTTTAGTGCACATTTAACATCTTCTGTGATTCCAGCCCATGTCTCTTCTGGTTTATTTTTCATTCGTTCTATCTCTTGCGCAATCTAGTCTGCTTCTTTGTTATGTTCTTTAGGGCAAGCCCATATCTTTTCCCAGAACTGTATAGGTTCTTCCATTTTTGGTGGGTATGTCACTTCAATTCTTTTTTTTACCTATTTCCCTATAAAATTTCTTTGCATCGGTTTGAAAATCTTGTTTTGTCTGTAGAATTCATGATCTTTTCCCATAGCGTCTTATTCTTTGAGCCTTCAGTTGTATTATTTGCTTTATTTTTTCCTTAGTTGATAGGACTTCATTTTCATTTCTAATATTGTATTTCCTTTCGACTCTTCTGCCTTTTGTAGTTCTTACATTTATTCATCTTGTTACTTCATCGAGTACTGATAATTCATTTCTAAGTTGTTCGATTTCTTTTTTTTGTTTTTATTTTCCAAGGTGGATCTCGAGTTTGCAAGACTGCCTTATTTTTAATTTGATGTTCAACTTTTTGTTGCTGCTATTGCTGATGCATATATTGCTTCATTGAGATTTAGATGAGTCACTTCTTTATCTAAAATTAATTTGAGCGCTACATTGTAGAGCTTCATAGTTTCGTGGTTATGCTTTGTTGGTTGTAATTTTGGAAGTTGTTCTCGTTCCTCCATTGCAATATGCTGTATCTGACTTATATGGTTTTTTATTTCTTCCTTGGCTTTATGTATACTGTTCTTGTTTTCTGTAAAATAATTCTGTTCAATGTGTTTTGAACTCGTTTTATTGCTGTCTTGTAGCTGATTCAGATCACATCTTCCCAGCACTTATAAACTTACAGCATTATCTTCACAGTGACTTGTGTGTATCACGGTTTCTACATTATAACATGTGGCTTGTGTGATGTTACTACTTTTTATTTCTGATTCCAATTCCCTTTCATATTTTGTTGATTCGTCTATTCTGGTTGTAATTCTTTTTATCTCATTAATTTCAGCCTCTGTCAATCGGTTATTTCGCATGATGTATTTTCGTACATTGGCTAATTTATTTTCCTCAATGTACTTTCTATTTGCTTGACCAACCTTTTCACGCCAAATGTCATATGTTTGATGAGTCATGTTTTTTGAGGTTCATGAATTGCAGCCATAACGACTTTGTACTCCTTACGAGACCATTTAATTTTTTATTTGTTTTAAATATACGGCTATAGTTCTAGTTAAAAAATTTTCAGGGCCATCATTAGGATTATCCTGGGTGTGGGACCTGAAGACTCATTCTTTGTGTAGCAGTTTGTTCCTATGGCAGATTTTTCGACCTTAGAAAGGTTCCCCCCTGAATGACGGGCTCCCTGTTTATCTACTGGAAGATCTATACTGGACTTTTTATTTCTATTTGTATTTCTCATATTTTCCCACGAGTGACGCACGGGTCCAAAAGTCAACCCAAACTTGCCCGGCATGTTGGGTAAAGGTCTTTTACAAACAGGGTTTCGAAGCCTGTATAGGATCGTTTGTGACCTCATAACGCAGTAGCTATTCACGCCTTGTCACGATTAACACCTTGAGTTGCAGGTTGTTGTTCAGAGTTTCCTTTCTCCTAAATGGGTTGCCAAGCGACAGTTGACAGAGGCGCGGTTGGAATTCAAAGAGAAAGACGCTGGTTATAAAAGTTAAAATAAAAAATAAAAAACTTGGACGTAACAGCTGCTCAACGAACAAAAACATTACTATACTAGAGTATTTTGTTAAAAAAATTGTTTCTATGTTTTTCTTCTTTTCTTCTTCTTATTATTACCGCAACTATTATTATCGTAATTATTATTTACTTGATTAATATTGTTATCATCATAATTATTATTATCGTAATTATTATTATCGTACTTATTATTATTGTATTAATTATCATCGTAATTATTATTGTTAACGTAATTATTATTAACAAACAAAATGACTTACGTATCTCTTCCAGTATTTTTCAATAATTCCAATTTTTAGATTCTATGCCTGTTTTCCCTTGCTGTGTTTCATGCACTTTGTCGCATTGAATTGAAGTCCATCACTTTTAGTCAAGGCAAGTGACGTTTATACAAAGATATGTACACGCTAGTGCAAATTAAGTCTAAATAGGAAAAATATTTTAATAACAATTGTTAAAGAAAATCTTTGAACAAATACAATTTTTTTATTTTCTAAAAATTTTTGTGCTAGCTAAAATTTGTGACTGTGTGGGTTTCTGCCCCTTTCTCTTTACACTTTTTCTTCTCTCTCTTTGTTGTCCTTTTCACATGTCTAAATTTGTCTGTATTTTGTGCTAATCCCTACACCTTTTTTGTTTATGTATATAATCCTTAATTACTGTTTGCGTGATTAATTCTGTATGGTTGTTATTTTGTGCATATCTATCTCTTCCTTCTTTTTATGTCTGTATATTTTCATGTTAACAATTTTATGTATGAGTGATTTACTTCTTCATTCTCTGTTGTGTTATATGTGTGATTTGATGTATCTATTCTCAATTTATTTCAGGTTTAAAAATCCCTCTGTTATAAACCGTTTTTTTAAAATTTTGAGTGAAATTAGCATTTATTTATTCATCAACGGTCTGAACGAGGTAATTGTATTTTTTATGTTGCTGAAAGAAAAGTTTGGATTTATAACCGTTTAATGATGTGTTGAGGTTTACTCTCAATATTTTATATTGCTCCGAATAATATCCATTGAGTTCTTTATTGTTATGTAATTGATATTTTATATTAATTAGATAAAATCGTTTAGGCTATTCTGTCCGTCTTCACGTCTTATAAGCTTCAACTATGCAATTTTAAAAGCTTCAGGAAGTTCTTTTTATCTTGAAATATTTAGTTTTTTTCATTATAATTACATCATTTTTCATACATCATGAGTTATATTAATTAACTGCAGTATACACAACTAACCAAAAATACGAAGGATTGTTATTTTGACTTTTACTCGGACTCAAAATTTATTTACATTGTCAGCTATGTTGTTGTTTTCATTTTGTTTTTAACTACTTAACTCCACACAAGTGGGACAGACCCAAGTGCGCAGGAGTTACTGTCAAAGAAAGTTTAAATAAAATACATGTAGGCAATTGATATTGCATTTGATCTGGAGAGTGTAACTATCAGTGGCACAAGTAAACAGAAGTGAATTTTACAGGCGAAAAGTGCGATACAAGAAATTGTTCAGTTAGAATAAGCGCTTACTAAAACTACATTACAGACTGTAAATGTAAGAATTCTCTTACTTTTCCACATCTTAATCTTTAATGATCGCCGACTGAAAGCGGAGATATTGCATTCAGTCGCGTTACTCTTTTTGTTTTTCTGTATGTCCGTGATCAAGATATTTCAAGACCCGATGAACGGATTCAGATGAAACTTTCTGGGAGGATTGGACTCATGATTTGCACAAAGTGATTAGATTTTAATCTCTATCCGGTACGGGATAAAGTTTCTGGTTTATTTTTCCGTTTTTTTTTTTTTTACTAATATGTCTTCGTACGTGTTTTACATGCCAAACACTGAATTGCCTCACTTTACAACATTAATTTTTCTGAAAGTACTAATTTTTCTACGAAAATATTAATATTTACCATATAAATTTGATATTTGTTATCTAAAAGCAAATAAATAAATAAAATACACAAAAATTGAGTCAAAATACAACTTTGGGATATTAAAAATTAAAAAACGATTTCTTTTACAATTTTTGCTGCCTTTTTAATTTCACCTTACATTTGTTTTTCACTCTTGAACGTGATCAGGTTCATTACAGTTATACTCATTTTAATAATCATTAGTTGCTAATTGCTAAAATGATGCCGGTATTGAAATATAAGCTTTGGTAAAATTTAGTTACTAAGACGTTAGGTTTATAAGCCCCAGAAAATCATACACTGATGTCCTCAAGGTCTGGTATTGCCTTCATAGTGATTTGCAGTTTTTGACTGTACTTGTTAATAGTTTTCTTCTAGTGTCCTAACATTTTTCAAAGTGGTTGCAGCTCATTTAATAACGCTTTTACTCAATAAATATATAGTTTCACTCGGATTGTTGAGAAAAAAATTGTTGAGGAAAAACGAGAATCTTTTTTCATATCTCTTAGAAAATCACTTTTATTTGAGCAGCATTGTGTAATTCTTGTAGACACGCAGCATAACTGGTAATGACATTGATTTTACATTTAAAATTCAATAAAGAACGAATACAGAAAATAGAAAATTATGGCCTATTCTTTCCAATAAAATACATATGACAACCTAAGTTATAAAATACTTTGTAATTACAGATTTTCACGGTACTAAACAAGAAGAAATTGAATATCCGAGGTAGAAATAAACCAAACTGTTTAGGCGAGTTGTCTTGGCTTAAAGTAGCAAAAAATAACAGCTATTTATTTTATTACCTCTTTTGTAAAGTTAATATTAAAAAAAATAAGCTTTAATAAATTGTTCTTTATTTTTTGAGACGATATCTCACGGGAGTAAATATATCATCTGAATGAATATCTCACGGGAAGGGTATTAAAACTGTCAAATAAATGTTAATATATCTTTCTGTCAGCCAAAATAGACATCGGATTTTTTTAATCATGAACTTTCGACAACATTCCCAAGCCAAACTAAGCCACTAAATGAAAACGCTGTTCGCACATTGAGGGAGAAACTGAAAAATGTAATTAAACGTGATTCGAAAACTTCTAAACGTTTTTTTTTTTTTTTTTGGTTTATTTAAGACAGAAATAAAAGAAACCCATTTAAACTCTCATGTGCAATAAAGCTTTATATTGGTTTGAAGAACAGGACACGCCAACAACATAAAACTTTATAAATGAAGAGCTCTATCTAAATTGTTTTAATGTCAACATCCTATCATATTCAAATTGAAATGGATGTTTAAGTTATTTATAATGCCAGAAGCAAAGGAATTATTATATTTTTATGATTATATTTCGATTTCTACTATGGACACACTACTTACCATGTCTGCGAGAATACCTAAGACAGTTGCATGTTGTTAATGGTGTGTTAATTTTTAACTCAACTTATAAGTTATTTTTTCGCCATAGCCTGGTATTGAACTCACGAAGGAATATAGAAAGATCAGGTATATCTGATCACATAAGGAAGGAATGAGAGGATCACCGCTCCCTACGGGATGAACTTTAAATAATTGACAGAGAACACTATAGGAAACTACGTAAACTTAAAGCATCAGTGCATATACTAGGGCACAAAAATCACCTAAGCCGACCAAACATAAAACTAAATGCAATACGGGAACCAGTAATACGGCGTGCTAGAGAAAATCATTTCAAAGATTGCAATATAAGCTTTAGTAAAAATTGTTACTAAGACAGTAGGTTTATAAGTCCCATAAATTCATGCCCTGATGTCCTCAAGGTCTAGTGAATAAACGCACTGGTTAGAATCACTGACTTAATCCAAATAATTATGAGTTCAATATCAGGCTATAGCAGTTATGAACAATTAACTTGAAGAGTTGAGTTAAAGGCAGATAACTACATTGCTACCGGAAGTGGCATCGCTCATGAAATGAGAATGATGTACTCCAGTGATCGAAATAAAGGATTCGGTTCAAAATTCCTAGCAGAACGTCGGAGCGTTAAACAGCCAAAATGTCGTGAATATGGCAATAAAGATGAGGATGAGAGTCGGAACAATGTTAATAATGTAAGTCTATCTCATCAGAGAAATATCGACAAATGTTAATTCTTAGTTTGTGAACTTTTTTGTCATATTTCTCTTCATTTGTCTTGCATATACTGTTTGCTTTCTTTATATTAATTTTACCCTGTTCTATTATTTTCTTTCGTTATTACAAACTTTGTCAGTTCTGTTTCTTGTATAGTTCTGTTTGTTGTACAGTTCTGTTACCTATTTTTGCATTGACTACGGCTGCTCAAACTACAGTAACAAAACAGAGATACTCATAAAAGCCATGAATTAGTCTTGTTCGTCCTAATTATTTATACTAATAGATGTTTTGTTATTGACGCTTCCTAGAAAAAGTTACAAAGATGGTCTCATATGAAAATTGTAATTGCAGAAATGATTTTCGTCCAGATTTAGAGTTATTAGGTCATCGTACTTGTAAGCAGTAATCAAATGAACGTGTCAGATATTATTTATTTAATATATATCGTATGATAATTGCGCTTGTCTGTACCTGCGTTAGTTTGTAAGAACGTTGCACTTAGCCATTACCTCTTAAATAACAGACAAGTTCATTTGATCACATCGAAAACAAGACATATCAGAAACGCTCCGTAGTTCCAGTGTAAAAAAAAGATAAAAGTGTTCAACATCTCCTGCTAACTTATGGCCACCCACTTGTATCTAAGGATGCTTGTCTACTAGGGTGGCTAAGTAATCCCCTGTCAGACGCCTTCTCAGACCCCTACAGAGCCCAGCTGTGGGTTATACTACAACTATGCTAAGGAAACCTTAATTACAGTTTCTGGAAGAGAGCCCGTTATCTAGTGCGAACAACAGTCTGAACAAGGCCAGGATGCACAAACCCTCGGTCACAATTACATTTGACTTTGCACTAGCACAACCATCGACGACTCCCAAAGTGTTACGTCAAAACAGTTTCCTTTACAAGACTTAGGTCAACACGTCGTATGTTTTTTCCTAAAGGTGCTGTATGCTGAGACGATGCTAATAACTCAGAAATAACATGAAAGGTACTTCCTGGTTTCAGAGAGAAAATGAAAGAAGGAAAGACAGATTTGTCAATTTAAAATCTGTCTATTGTTACCTCTTAACTTCTTAAAATAACGACAAGCATTCATATTTATGATTGTTGTTGCAATCTTTTGTTAAAGTTGTTAACTTCAAAATAAGCTAATTCAAGCATTAACTGAAGATGTAAGACTCATCAGACATTTCAAATGAAAAAAGAAATCTTGAAATTTTCGCTACTTAAAAATCTTTTGTTATTTATTATACAGGTTGGGTCGCAAAATGAGGGAATAGCAAAGGTTCGTATTTTCTAAAGAAATATTTGTTTCTTTTAATTTTTCATGTGAGTTGCATCGCATACCTGTAGGCTTTATCTGATATAGATGGACAACTACGAGCAGTATTCGGTTGAAGAGAGGACAAGTATTTGAAACTGTATTTTGCAACAAAGTCATCTCCACTTATGTAGAGGCAATTTCGACGTGATTATCCAAGAAAAAAAATTCCCAATCGCCTTATGATTAAACGTTTGATAGAAGAGTTTGGAACTAATGTAAGTTTTGGTTAACAATAACAAAGGCAGTTGTAACCCAGAGTTCAGAGCGAGGACGGCGGGTCACGTTCAAGACGCCAGGGAGTAGTTTTCCAACTAGTCTCGGGCGTCCCAATTGCTCTGCAAACCAATCAGCAAGTGGGTATTTGCAGGGGATCTGTGCACAGTGATTTGAAACTGTTTCCCTACAAAGTGTTAATTTTTCATATGAAAACACAAATCAACAAATCTAAACGCTACGAGTTTGACCAGGCGATATTTTATTTTGTCCCTCTTTTTGTGCCACATCTTGCATGAGTTATGTTCTCATAAATTTGGTTCACTATGTCGTGCTAGGCATTTTTTCTTGCAGAATCTGATGCATTTCTAAATGTACCTTTTCATCATATTTTGCATATTGCTGGCACATCTAGTCTAATCTTCCTGCTAGCTATTTAGCAATTCTTGAAAATAAAATCCAAAGAAGAATCTGCAATATTTTGAACCTGTCCAGACATCTCGGTTTCAGCCTCTTTCTCACTGCTGGAACATAGTTTCCTCTGTGCCCTTTCTATAAATACTCGCAAAGAAATTGTTCAGATGAACTTTCTGCTATGGTACCTAGACTTTAAGTGGAGAAGTAGAGTGATGGTAAGGTCTTAACATTTTACAGTAGAAAATGCCTAGATGTAACTTTAAGTTCTATGCGAACAGTGCTTTTTTTTTCTTTTCGGGCTTCTCGCTTACGGAACTCTCTTCCGTTTTCTTGTTTCCCAGTCAAATGTGATCTTCCAAAGTTTAAATGCAATATCAATCGTTGTCTATACTTCAGAGATGAGGTAGTATTTACATTATTTACATTGTTTGGATTGTTGTTCTCATCTTTATTGTCACAACATTTTGGTCATTGTACGCTCCGGCCTTCTTCAAGTATTTGGAATTCCGTAGTGACTTTTGATCACTGATCATTGCACTCATTCCATGAACCATGTCACTTCCTAATGTCTTAGTTAACTCCCTTTAAATCAACTCGCTTAGTTATTTTCCCCCACTGCTGTAGTCAGCTATTGAGCTCACAACAGTTGGGTCAAGTCACTGGATCTAACCAACGCTTTTATCTACTGAATAAGTCCATCAGAGTAATGTAAATAATGCATTGTCAATTGTTATATTCTTAATTTTTGTTATTTCTCCTTAATAGTAGGTGTTCTCATATTCTTTAGCATCCCTTGTATCTTAGTAGCTTTATTGCCTTCCTTAGGGCAAAATAATGAAAAAATCGTTAAACTATTCCGGCAAGGCGATATATTCTCACCGTCTATAAAAAAAATCCTGCTTTTATTTTGCGTTTCTGTGCCCATCAATTCCTCTAGATCAAGATTTGTGTGATTTTTTTAAAATTTGGAATCATTTCTGCTATTCTGATGTTCACGGTAAGATCTAATTCGTCATGCAACAATCCGGGAAGAAAGGCAAAATCGAGAAACGTGTGCTTACAAAAAAAAAAAGCGCTTCGCAAAGAGGTTGACCTTACATAAAATAAGCTCCTCAGAAAAGAATTGTGCGATAAATATCAGAAAAAAATACTAGTAGTTGAAATATCGCATTAGTTTATTCAGTCCCTTGGGGCAAAGCGAATGTGATAAAAAATGAAGATGGATTCGACTAAAGTTCTTCTCTCCCGGAAATTCTTCCAAGATTTAGCAGGCAACTTATCACGCAAATTTTATATTCCTGGTAACGTGACACCATTTTCAGCTATAAAATAGAGTTGTCTCAGAAATATTCGTAAAACTTTATGTTTACATAAAGAATATGATTTTACATCGTTTTCGCATGAACATGCATGCTGTCCTGATATGCCTATCAAATGAATTTTATTCACACAGACACGTATTTAAAGAGGAATATGCCAGTATATTATGGTTTAAGTATTATATTATTATATCATATTATGCTTTTATTTTATATCATAGTATTATATTATATATATTGCATTATATTATACTATATTATATTATAACATATTATTTTAACAATGTTATATTATATTATACTGTATTATATGTTATATATTATAATGTATCAAATTATATATACTATCATATATATATGTCTATTATATATAATAACTTACATTATAATATATTATACTATATATATATATATATATATATAGAATATTATATGTTGCGTTATATTGCATTATGTATTATATCATATGATAATATAGTATATAATATAATATAATATATAACATTTTATTCTGTCATAATGTATGATGTAATCATATATAATAATATTATATATCTGTTATCTCATGTTTTTTTCATATTTTAAGATGCTATATTATATATTATATTGTATGATGATTCATATTATATATATAACATATAATGTAAAGTAAGATATATTATGTAATCTATAAGATTATATATTATATATAGTATATTTTTCAAGTATGTCAATAAGTGTATGCATGCCAACACTTATTGGCAGTATAATATGATCGAGACATTGTATTAAATTAATTAATTTCTTTATAATGCTTCAAGTTCTTTTTTTTATAGATCGCATATTGCTAAAGTCTTTGTACGCCCTTTTGATAAGGTTTGAGTGTTCTAAAGAAACGTTATATTCTGAAAAGACTTCAACAAAGGAAAATACATATCAATAACAGATTTCTTTCCATTGTCTTTGTGAATTAAATTTGTTTGGGTAAAGTCTGAAAAAAAAACACAACGAAATAGTCGTTAACGCTGCTAAATTAAAGAAAAATTTAAATGCTTTCTTTCGCGTAGTTTTCTATGAAATCTTATAAAAAAATAGCAGCTTCGTGTAACAATTGATGCAATGTATATATATATATATATATATATATATATATACATATATATACGTATATACATACATATATATATATATATATATATATATATATGTGTGTGTGTGTGTATGTGTGTGTTTGTGTGTCTGTGTAAACAAAATAACACATACACACATATATATATATGTGTGTATATGCTAATATTTCTATTATATGTTTATAATTAAAACAGAGTTTACTGTAAAACAAAAGCCGTTGTATTTCGGTACTATCTTATTAGCAACTCATAAATCACTAGAAACAGTAGATTGCCAACCCATTAGTTTGTATTACTTCTAATATATATATATATATATATATATATATATATATATATATATATATATGCCAATATTTTTGTTATAAGTTTATAATAAAAACATAATTCAGTGCAACAGAAGACCCGTTGTGTTTTGGTACTAACTTATTAGCATCTCTTCGGGTAGTGAAGCACTAAATAATAAAATAAATCAATAAATAATAAAATAAATCAGTACAAACAGTAGACTGCCAACCCATTAGTTTGTATTACTTCTAATATATATATATATGAACAAGTTTTTTTCCTACAACACGAAATTATAATTAATTTAAATAGAATAATTTTTTGTTGTTAAAACAGATACAAAGTATCTCGCTTTAAAAAAAAGGGGGAAAATTATTATAAAATTATTTAAAAAAAGAAGCTAGCCGGACTGAAGTGTCACGTAAAAAAAAACAAAAATAAAACCTGAATGAGATTCTCGGATCTTCAAACGACGAAATTGAAGGGAGTGTCTATCATTTTTTTCTTATCCTCAGTCGTTGTTAAAAATTTTTTTTAGCAACTTCTGTTTTAATTTTACCGACGATTCCTGTTCTGATGAAATGTCGGACGAAAGGCGCTTAAAAGAATTTCTCCCCGCCTTTTTTAAACGAGATACATTTGTATCTATTTTAATAATAAAAAAAAGACCCTATTTAAATTATATATATATAGTCATCCACAGAAAGATCTGTTTCGCTGTATCACAGCTCATCAGTACGGTTAGACTCTGATAGCTCCCTAACCCAGGCTCGAAACCCGACCGAATTGGCGTCAGTCGGCGACTCTACCCCTGTGCCATGGGGCGTTCGGTGGAAGAAAGCAGTGTTTTTTAGCACATATCATGTATGTATGTATGTATGTATGTATGTATGTATGTATGTATGTATGGGCACTAACATCCGATGATGTCTGTCTACAAGGGAACCTAGCTAATCCTAATTGCAGACACCTGCTTACACAAACTTGCGTTTGTTCAACAGATTATACCAGTTGTTTACACTGCATCTATGATGAGCTTGCATAAACACCTAAGAGTTGTCTTCCTAATTTCACTGTATATATATATATATATATATATATATATATATATACTGTATAAATATGGAAATATGGAACGCTACAAAAACAGTGCTTGTTGTAGCATTTTATAAATATATATACATATATTAAATTTATAGCAATATGAATAAACGCAACTCAATTTTGATGCATTTCTGAGAATAAATATTTTCTGTCGATTCCAAGTTTGTTATGCGATAGTGTCCATAGGAAAATTTATATCGGGGAAAACAGCGACATTTGAGTAGTGTTCATCTTACCATGATAAATTATGACATAATACCTAATTGTTCTCATGTACCGTCAGCACGACAGTGGACAATGGACTGCAGAAAGGCCGTGGCCCAGGTATAAAGACAATATAAAAATACCCTTTTAGCTCTCAATGTGTCTGATACTAATTTCGAGCGTGCTGACCTGGATGAAGATATTTGTGCCCGAGTGGTATGAGAAATTTCAAAATCAGTCATCTTCGCCGGCTATGAGACGAAAGACAACGGCGAAAATTTTCAGCAAATATTCTTATGTCTATGTCAATAGATTCTTGCTGTTACACAATATGTATACTTCTATGCAGGTTACTAGCTGGCGTAAAGTGTCATGTACAAGACAAACATAAAAACTGAATAAGATTGTAGGATCTCCAAAGGTCAGACATCCATACACACACAAACACACACACACATTTATATATATATATATATATATATATGTGTGTGTGTGTGTGTATTAAAGTTTTCGTTAGATAATTTTTCTGCCATTAAGTGTATTTTTACTGTTTTCTTTCAAGCGTGGCTGTTAGTAAACCTTGCATGTTTTCTTTACTGAAATACATTAGTAGTTCTTTTTAATAATAAAATTAGTAATACCATTTTTATTGCAAGTTTCCCAAATTTTTAGCCCCTAATTTTAAATGGTCTAAACTGGACAGAAAAAAAAAACAGTCACACACATATCCAACTTGAAACCATCAGATACACAAGTGAAAGCACTTTACATAGGCTTAAAACCTGCCACTGGATTTCGGACAAATCCCTTTTATTATGTATATAAAAATAAATTACGAGGCGAAAAATTAAGTCACCCAGATAAAAAAAAATTGCTTTGACTAAGGTGTTTTTAAATCTATTGCTGGTATTCGAAAACTCATTTTTATACTTTCAGTTGTTTGACCCAGTTTGAGGTTTCATTATTTACCAATTGCTATAACACTAACGTGAGCCCGTCACCCGCGTTATAATGGACAACAGCAATTAATAGATGGTTCCAGACTCCTACCGATCAAATAGATAACTTGCTGCCGATGTTAAATGATATATTATTATCTGATTATTCTTATCTTTAATCAATATCCAACATATATATATATATATATATATATATATATATATATATATATATATATATGCCGACATTATATATATACTGACATTATATATATGTATACATATATATATATATGTATATATTGATGTCTGTTTCATTAAATAATATAGAAGGTTTTGTCAATTTTATGTAAATTATTTTTCATATCATCTTATAAGCTTAATTACATTATCATTAAATGAAGAAAGAAAATCACAATATTGATACATAATTATTTTCTAATCCAGTCTCAGCTTTCGGCTTACATAAGCCATTTTCAAAGATGTCAATTATATTAGGTATAACAATTCAAGGACTAACAATATGTATGTATTACTATAATTCTCATCTTTTGAGACACATATATATATATGTGTGTATGAGCATGTATGTGTATATAAGTGTGTATGAAATTGAATGTATGTGTGTGTATGTGTATGTGTATGTGTATATGTATTCTTAATCGTAGAATTGTGTGTGTATATGTATGTATGTATGTATGTGTGTACTTCTATATGTATGCATAATTGTAAATGAATTTTTTTTTTTTTTTACCTAGCGATGTCTTTATTTAGTTTAATTCAAATGACCTAACTTTTTAAAAATAATTTTATTTTAATTCCTATATCTTTTTGTTCCCTTTAAAAATAATTATGCCTTTTTAAGTAAAGGCCTTTTTCTAATACTTCAACGTTTTTGGGAAGTTAGGTTTTTGAATATGTTCCGCGTCTGTAATATTTAAAAAAATGTTTTTCTTTCTTTTCTTTTCTTTTTCCCTCCCTTCCTTCCTTTATCTCTCTTATCTCCCACGTTTTTTCCGTGTTGCTTAACCTTACGTCGATTTAACACGGCTGTCTGTTAATTTTTAGTTACAATTCTCTTTCCTTCTTTTGCGAACCCAGACGATGTCAATTTTTTCTTTTCTTGTTTATTTGTTTTTATTTTGTTTTATATTTTTCTTTTCCTTTATTTTTCCTTTTTATTTTCTTTTTTAATTTCATTGCAAATCTATTTAAAAAGAAAAGTAGACTAATTTTTCTCCAGTTTCTGAAAGGATTTTTCTGTTGCTGAGGTGATGTGTTATCCCCCGTGGGGATCTTCATATCGAAATGGCCATTCAACATCATTGAATTAATCCTATTTTAATTTATATTTGCTCTGTAATATTTTATTACATGGAGCTCTCTTCCTGTATCATTTTTTAATATTAAAATAAAATTTTTAATATTAATTAGGATCGGGTTTTTGGAATTTACCTTCCTGTTTTTTTCCTTGGATTGAAGTATCTGAATTAAAATATATATATATATATATATATATATATATATATATATAATAACAGTCTCAAAAGATGACAATTATAAGAACACATGCATCAAAACGAACGTGGCACTTCAGAATTGAAAGAATACATTCTGGTTAATTCACAGGCCTCACATTAATAACAATGATAAAACAGCCCTGAATACTTTACTGAATAATATCTATTGCTTGACCCAGATGATAATGGCTTAAATATATTAGTCATAGTTTAAGTTATTCGAAATTGAAAAAGTTCTTCAACTGTGTGTAGTATGCCGACACTAAAACTACTTTTATTCCAGTACAGCTTAAAAAAGTTTATACCGTAAACTCAAAAGTACCGCCCTCATAAAAGTTTCGCCTTAGGCGGATCGCATACCTTTACTCACGCTACTGCATGGTTGGGAAATTATATGTTATAACAGTTTAAGTCGCTCAATTCTTTATAAAATAATTTACTGGAAAAACTATTCTACATTGGTTAACCGTTTTTTTATATAACAGCTATGTTATATCTGTGAAGTCATTTACTTTTGTAATTTTGGATATGACTATAAACTACACCCGGCAATAACGCCTCTAATTGCGTAATTGAAGCTTTCGAGGCGAGTGTAACCACCTTTTACTTTCTGTTGCTTCCAGGTCAACTCTGATCCGGTGTTCGGATTCCAGCTATGGACAAATGATAAACCCGCAAAAAAATCATATAAAAATAATTTTTATGGTAAATATCTTTTATATAAAAATGTAGAGTAACATGTATTATATTTTTCTACCTGCATATATCTCAAGAATATTGAATTTCGGCATTAAATAACCCATAAAGTGTTATAACGCCGTTAAAAAGTTAAATCGAGTAAAAATTACTTTTGAAATTGTGAAAACACGAATGTTTGCATGTAGTTTTGTTTTAAGTTTTAAATACACTGAGGTGGTAAAATTATGACTGTTGTCATTTTTTGAAACGTCCAGGATAGATATCCTACAATTATTATTAAGCATGTAACTTACACGACTTAGAAAACAGGCGTATGTATTTGGGAATAAAGGCCTTGCATAAAATATAACAACTACGGAATATGTTTGTCATAAAAACTTTCACTGTCATTCATATATTTACGTTTCATTCAAGGACTGAATAGTGTGATGTTTTTAAAAAGGAGGAGATAAGAAACGCACACATACATGCGTACAGTTAATGTATAAACTGAGAAGTTTTAAGAACAATAACTACAAGGAAGCTGTAATAAATAGTCAGAAAAAGCAATTCTATTGACACAGAATGGGGAAACAAGGCTAAGGGAAACTTTTATTCAGTAGAAAGCATCAAGAAAGATAATAGGTTTCAATAAAATAAATGGAGTAATACGTATCACACAGAGAATGTAGACCGAGAATGAACGAGCATTAACAATAGCCACAAAAGTCAAGAAGCTAATGAGCCAAGATCTTCTACATCCTGGATATTATATATATATATATATATATATATATGCACGCTCATACGTATATTTAATAATTCGCTTTATTGCATATATATATATATATATATATATATATATATATATATATATATTATTATTATTATTATTATTATTATTATTCAGGTGTTAATAAAACAGTCCTCAATGTAGTATGAACAGAGCTCTTTTATATATATATGTTGTATATCGACAAACAACAAACACGCATATATATAAAAATATAAGTTATATTTTTATTAATGACGATGAACCGTGTAGCCTAGGGAACAGAGAGTGAGAGAGCGCGCTTCTAAGGGTTGACGGGAGTGTCGTCGTATCTGTTGTGTCTCTCTCTCTCTACTGCTACTCTGGTCTGTCTGTCTGGTGAATCCGTGCGCCGAGGTCTTTTTATAATCTCCAAACCGGGACTTTTTCTTCCGGTTTTGCCTCGCCCACGCACGCCCACGTAATTCTCAGAGACACCTGTTCTGTTTGCCTCTGTAGCCATTTCCGCTACTGCCGGAAATAAGGTCAAACAAACATCCGTTCCTTTCAACGACCGGAAACACCCCCGCTTGCATCAGCCTTCCTCGGGTGGGGCCAGATTGTTATATTATATATATATATATATATATATATATATATATATATATACGTATTGGCCTACGTCACTGGAAGGACTCAAAGTTTCATGCGTTTTGCAATCATCAAGTGCGTTTTACATATATATATATATATGCAGGTTTCAGTATTAATGATAGACAAAGATTTAAGGCTTTGTGTAATTTTTCCATGTTTCTAAGGTTTTTTTTTTCTTTTGAGGACATAAATTATGTACAAACTGTACAAACGTTTTGTTTGTTCAAGAGCTTTCCACTATTTTACTCATTATCGAGAATGGATTTTGTTCCACGTGTAACAGAAGGCATGTAATATTATTTATGTTTGTAGAGTAGGGTGTATGTTTTATGTTCCGAACATGGTAAGCTTGTTTATAGCAAGTTCGTAGTTGATAGTACTAAGTTTTGTGTTTTTCTTTTTTTTATTAATAATGCTTACATTATTTTAACATTTTTTGCATATAAATGATATTTATATTGTCAACAAGGTTCAACAATTTTTTTTATCTTCATCAACGATCTCCTTGGTGCGATCAAATCTGAAGTAGGCATTTACGCTGATGACGCTATTATTGACTTTCGCCTCAGTAAGAATTCTATCAAAGCACACATAGATAACCTTGCTGTGGAAATTGTTTCGAGTCTCCGGAGGTAAGGAAAACAATTGGAACTTGGAGGGCTACATAAGCATATGATACCTTTTTGAAATCAGTGTTTTAACGGTAACACAATGGAAATTATCCCAAGTAATTTTGATCAAATGCGGTCCACTGGGGCACAAAACCCTAATTGAAACTTGGAAGACTACCTATGCATATGATATAATTTTAGAATCAGAGTAAACCCCCAAATCACATATATTCTTATAAAAGAATGACAGAACAGCAGCAGGGTAGTATATATATATATATATATATATATATATATATATATATATATATATATATATATAGTTTTTGGTCATGATTAAATTAGACAAGTACTCAGTTGTATTAAAAATTGTTCAATAAATTTATATTTTAGAGCTTTTGAATATTCTTTTGGTTGGAAATGAGTTATTTTCTGCAACCTAGATTTCAACCTTTCGGTATCTTCAGACTATTTACAATAACTATTTTTTTAACGTTTTCTAATGTACAAACATTGATTTTTAGGAATGCGTGATTTGATTTTTGAATAACCCAAATTTTTTAAAATTAGGGATCTTAAATATTAGAGGTTACTTAAGGATCTAAAAACACTTTCCTCCAGGTTGTTATGTTCTTAATATATATGAATAGGTGCGATTACATCTGGATATTAGTTCTGATATTTCATTTGGTAATTTCTTTTGTTCTGGAAACAATACTATGACAAAGTTTTCTTCTAGAAACAATCTGCAGGCATCAATACTGTAGTAAAGTTTGGCATTTTCTTTTTACTATACTCCATGTTTTATCAAGGTTTTTCCATTTTTATTTTTAATTTCCGTTGCCATCCAGTTTGGTTTATATATATATATATATATATAAAGAAAATTCAGATTTTACGTGATCATATGTAAATTTCAGCGGTTGAAATTCGCTTCGTCGACGATCTTAAACACTATGGGGAATACAATTATTTGTTAGAGTATTTGCGTGGGTAAAAACAACAGAAGTAAGCGAAAAGCAAAGAAACAGGAAGAAGGAAAATAAAGAGAAGAAGTAAGAAAAAAGAAAAACAATTGGTAAGGGAACGGAAGAAAGAGAAATGAAAAAGTATGTCAGATTAGCAGACAGGAAAACGCTGGAAAAGAGGATACAGTAAAAAAAGATAAAAAGGTATATAGAAAAGGAAACAATGGCAGTGTTATACTATATTACTTTCTTTTCTACGTCTATTTTTTCGCAATATATGGCTCATAATTAACAACTGATTTTACATATACTAATCTATTCTTGAAGCCGTTTTCTGGGAGGGCTTTATTCGTCATTTTTTATTTTCATTGATAATTTTGGGGTTCGAAGATAATCGGTTAATTCCAGTATTAACAATGTTGGGTATTTGCTTTGTAATTGTATAAGGGAGTTTGAATTACCATTACTAGAGCTTTGGTAACGTTTTCTTTGGAATAAAGTTGGTAAGAAACGCCATTAAGAATAAGAGCGATATATACATAATTGACTACTTTTAGATCATTGGAAATTTCAATATTAAAGGCTAAAACTTTAAGGGCCCTAACAATTTTCTTACAGATTTTATTTGTTAAATGCCTATTGCTATTAGGGATGAACATAAACCCATCATAACGATATAAGACAATTTGTTTAGGGGCTAAAATTCTAATTAAGATATCTAATACAAGTAGAATTCTACAATTCTACTTAAAAAAAGTTGCAATATATTTTGTAATTAAAATTATAAAACGTCTTAAGCAAAATTTACTCTTAAAACTTAGAAAGGAATTCATTAGCAAAGGTTGTCAAAAGTTCAAGTTTTTCAATGAAAACATTCTAAATATAATCCAAATTTAAATTTCCATTAGATAGTGGTTTCCTTTTTTTTCTTCTTATTTGCATTATAATTAATCACAAAAGTAATATATGTTACCTTTTTTTAATTCTTAACTTTTCTAGTCTGATCGTTTAATATTAGTCCGCTTCTTAAATTTCAATTTCAATTTTATTAATCTATTGTTTATCTCTTCTATATAATGGGTTTATTTTCTCTTATTAGCTCTTCATGAGTTAGTATTTAAGAGAATACCTCCTGTTCCTTTTAGCCACTTTTCACTCTTTTTTTTTTTTAATCATCTCACCCCAAGCAAGGCATTCCACTGCCACTATTGCGCATGGGGCTACATAGGGGAAGGTAAAGAGAAGGAGTGGATAGACATAGGGAATGTCAGGAGAAAGGTGACAGATGAGTAAGGATAGCGAGGATGAGGGTCGGGCAGATGGGAAGAGTGCTTGATAGAATGGGAGCAGGTTAGTGTGTTAGGTGTTAGGTGTGTATTGACCTTACATTTAAACTCCTGGAGATTGTAGCCGTCGGGGAAGCAATCGTTTGGAAGAGAATTCCACAGTCGGGAAGTGCGAGGAAAGAAACTGTTGGAGTAGAAGTTACGGCTGCATTTTATCGGTTTCACTGTAAAAGGGTGGGATCTAGTTGCTAATCTAGTATCTCGTGCAAATTCGTATTTAGGGGGCACCAGTGATCTAAGTTCATCGGAGCAGAAGCCGTGAAAGTATTTATAGAAGAGACACAGGGAAGCCACGTCTCGCCGGTGGGAGAGAGACTGCAGGCGGTCTGCCAAGTCGGTATCTATCAATATTACAGACCCTCCTCTGAACCTTATCGAGAAGCCCGAGGAGAACAGCAGGGGCACCCGACCAGATATGGCAGCAGTATTCAATGCACGGGCGGATGGTAGATTTGTAAATGTGCATGATAGATTTAGACGGAAAAAACTTCCGGGCCCTACACAGAGAACCGACTTTCATAGCAGCGGATTTAGCAATGGATTCGATATAGTCATTCCATTTGAGGTCCGCTGAAAGTGTGAGACCAAGGAGGCGTAGTGTTTTACTCTCTGGGAGGCAAGCCTGGTCCATGCTAATGGGAGGTAGGTGAGATTGTCGATGATGGTTAATTGACAGTAGCTTCGTTTTAGAAGCATTAAAATTTACTAGCCATTTCTTACCCCAGTCCAATATGGATTGGAGGTCTTTTTCAATCTCGGCTGCGAGTTTAGCTTTGACGCCTACACCAGATTTTTGTTGGAGGCGAGAGTAAACTGTGGTGTCATCGGCGTACAAACATATTTGGGTTCTTATGGAATCAGGGAGACCATTAATATATATCAGGAAGTGTGTAGGACCTAAGATGGAGCCTTGGGGGACACCTGCGTTTGTATGGTAGTTCTGAGAGGCATGTCCGTTTAATACCACTTTCATTGTGCGGTTAGAGAGGAATGACTGGATTAGTTCAAACAAATGTCCAGTTATACCATAGCTCCGCAGTTTACATAGAAGGCCAGCATGCCAAACTCTGTCGAACGCCTTAGATATATCCAATGCAACGGTTCGAGCTTCGCCATTCCTGTCGAGTGCCTGGTATATGTACTCGGTGATGGTCGTTAGCATATCAGCAGTAGACCTGGTGAAGCGGAAACCATATTGCTTGTCCGAGAGGAGCCTGTGTGCTGTGAGATGCTGAACCACCTCGGCGTTGATAATGGCTTCGAACACTTTGCCAAAGATCGGAAGAAGGCTGATAGGACGGTAATTTACAGGGTCAGAGGGTTCTCCAGTGTTTTTAAATATAGGAACTATAGAGGAAGATTTCCAACAGGCAGGAAAGCAGGAAGCAGATAGGCAGAGGTTGTAGAGCTTAGAAAGGATAGAGGAGAGTTCAGGGGCACATTTCTTTAAGACTATGGTTGGGATTCCGTCACCACCGCTCGCTTTGTGAGGGTCAAGTTTTAAGATTATCTTAGAGACAAGCGAAGTTGTAGTTGTAGTTTTTTTCATTCCGGTTCTCTCTCTATAATTTTGGTTTCTGTTACTTTTTATTTTTTATTATTTTATTATTTGTTTTTATTTAGACCCAAGTGAAAATTAACAAATTTGGTTTAGTATATTACTCTCAAAATCTTAATTTAATTTAATTAATTTTAATTTATTTGAGAATAATTTTATTTTTTCTAAATTACTTTAGTTAGATTTTTCTTATCTTATTAGCAATATATCTTGAGATTAATTCTATTTATATATGAAAAAAATAATTTTTACATATATATTATAACATAATTTCTATTATTTTCTAATTAATTACTTATATATCAGAAGTATTACGTAAGTGCTGATGCCATCTAAAATTTATTTTTAATTTATTTTACATTTATCTAAATTTTACTTTTTCTTCCTTTTTAGGTATATTATTTACTTATATTATAGTTTAGTATCCTGTTTTGTTTTTTGTTCTTTATCTTTTTGCTGAAGTCAATTTAACGTAACTTTCTTTTTATCTTAACAGTATTCCGGCCCTGTATTAGTTTAAAACGGAAAAAAATGAAAAATAAAATCGACGAGGCCGGGCGAAGCTAGTTATCTTTTTTTTTTCTTTTCTATATACCTTTCTATATTTTTTATGATATCCTCTTTGCCAGCGTTTTCTTCTGTCTGCCAATCTGACACAATGTTTCTTCTTTCTTCGTTTCTTCTTCCCTTTTCTCTCTCCTTCCTTTCTTTCCTCCTTTTCCTTTTCTTTTCAATACGTTTATTTCCGTTGTCTTTACTCACACATAAACAACAACAAATAATTTTATTTTCCATAGCATTTAAGATCACCGACAAAGCGAATTTCAATCATTGAAATGGCAAAACGATCTTGTAAAAGTTTAATTTTATATAATGATAATATACGCACTAAAAGATCTGTCTTCTACCACCGAACGCCCATAGCCCAGAGGTAGAATCGCCGACTAACGCCAATTCGGTCGGGTTTCAATCCTGGGTTAAAAAGCAATCGCAGTCTAACCGTACTGATGAGCTGCGAAAAAGATCTCTCTGCAATGACTATATATATATATATATATATATATATATATATATATATATACATATATTAGCTCTGTAAATAAAGTATTTGAATTACATTAATCCTTCTGACTGGATCAGTTTTAATAATTAATATTAACCGGGTCTTTTGATCCTACCATGAAGCTGCTTTGTTTTGGATATATATTGTGCTTGTTTTAACAATAGTTTTTGCTAACCAACTTCATGTGATAGAAAAAATTCCAAAGTTATTATACAATCATTAAAGTAAGAGTTATAATTATTCAAATAATTCAAATAGTGCACTCGTTAAATTTTCATGGATCACAGATATAGTTATAGCCAACTATATGAGATGTGATTTTTCTTTCATTTTTACAAGCGTATACTTGCATAAATGTTTAAGGTGACAAACCTAAATAACTAACACTTAAACTCTTATTTTCATTGACAATTTTCTTAGAGTTAAATGTAAATTTAAAAAATCGAAATGCTACATATTCTTATGCGTTTTCTCTACATGAATATTCATTAACTCCAAAATCAATCCACGCAAAGCTTTAGCACTTCGTTGCTAGCCGCCTACATAACTGTTGAGTAATGAGTCACTGGACGAGCGAGGTTACATTAACAACTTCAGAGAAGTGGATTCGCCTCGAGGCCATTAATAAAGATTAATATCATAGACACAAGATTTACAACCACCGTGAAATCGTCTGAAGATTTTATATTTATGGTACCTTCTGATGGTTATAAACTATGGCATAGCTCTGACAGGTCTGCTATCAGCATTCACCCAGGAGAGAAAATAAACATTTCCCCCTGTAATGAAAACTAGACTTGCATTCGCTACTCTTTGTAAACTTCTCTCGAAGGAAAAACGGCGCAACTCAAGTGGGACAGGTGAAACACGTGCCTTGGGGATCAAATTAGAAACAGGCGCCAGTGTGTACAAGAGTAAAAAAACATTAAGATTCGAAAATTCGATGTTTTCAGGAGATGCTGTTTTTAATGTTTCCTATGCGTTAATAATGCAGGTAAGGCCTCCAGTAAAGTGGAAATCTACTGCGAAGTTTTTTTTCTTTAAAGCTTAAGATCTTTGAAGAATTAGTCTGAGTTAAAGAAATGAGCGTTCTTTTCTCTTATATTTGTGCGCATGAGAGCATCTGTAGTCCTAATTGAATGAAAGGCGAGACTTTAAAAAATCCAGACAGCAAATATGCTTAAATAAGGATATTTTTCACAGAGATAAATCTGCTCAATAAACACTTGTAAATTCGGTCTAGGATCGAATAGATAAGACACAATACTCTAAGAATATGCTAAATGGAAGCGTTTAAAATTTAACAGGCGATGATTAATATTCATTTCTTAATTTCCTAAAGCAACGCCAAAATCTGGCAATCGAGACTAGAGCAATGATATTTTCTACAGGAAGGCGTGAATATTTTCACTTTCAATTCTTGTCGGAAAGATTTAGATTTAATAAAAAAAATGCTTGTTCTTATGTTGACATTAATGCAGGAGACAATCATATGGCTTACGACTTGGCATGAAGTAAGGTGGCTACTCCCACCAAAACGCCATACCTAACGTTAAAAATTAATTTTTAATAATAAAAATATTTATTGAAGCTTGTATTTTAGTTTTAATTTCGAGCTGATAGATTAAATTTGATATTTCTAATAAGCAAAGTACTATGCTGCATTTCAAAACTAATTTAAATTGATTGGAAGAAGTTTTTCTTTTAACATTCCTTTTTTTTTAATTTGACTATTTTTAGCAAACTGTTACTGAAATGTAAATATCTTAATTATAAATATTTTCTAAACCTTTTAGTTCGGAATTTAATAGTGATACCAGACTGGCAAATAGGTCCCACCCTTTGACAGTGAAAACGGTCAAATGTAACCGGTAGGTCTACTCTACCAGTTTATTTTCTCTCACTTCCCGCTTTTGTACATTCCTTCAGTAAACTTTCTTGCCTATAGCTACCATCTCTAAGAGTTTAAGTGTAAAGTCAATTGCCATCTGTTCCCCCTTTGATTCCCATTTTCTATTGTCCTTTCCACCACTCCCTGTATTTTCTTCTTTCTTTTAGCTCTTCTCAATTGTAATCATTGTAACCTCTTGCGTAGTAGTGGCAGTACTGCCTTGCTTGGGGTGAATTGATTAATATATATATATATATATATATATATATGTATATAATTTAAAAGTTCCTATGTTTAAAGAAAATTTTCAACATCGAGGATGAAGCGTCTGTAGGTTTGTGTGTAGATATAAAACCTGAAGTATTATTTCTGTTTCACCAATCTTCCAAAGTTGAAGCATTTTTTTGGAAAATCAACATTTTAAAATCGATTTTATTCATCTCGAAAGCAGAACCAGTTGGTTGAATTTGTTTAGAGCCATATCAACACCATCATGATTTATTTAATGCCGAAATCTAAATATTTTATAAAACACACACACATACACACACACACACACACACACACACACACACACACACACACATATATATATATATATATATATATATATATATATATATATATAATTCATTGATTGTCATTTTGCTAGGAAAAATTATTCTTGCTCATTTTATTATGTAAATGTATTGTTGATTATAAAGATTGACTCCAACGCTTTTTTAAAGAGTTCTTTATTTAACCTCTTAGTGCCCAATTTTCTTCTTGAAATTTTCCCAAAATCTGTAATTTGTACAAATTTATTTATTACTTAACATATAAAAAGACTTCATTGCATTATTCAAAGAAATAAATTAAACATTTAGTTTCGTCCTTATTTTAGAACCAAACTTATAGATCATTGTATATTTGAACAAAATTACTTTCATACATTTTCTTGTCTTAATATGACAATTAGAGTATTCATATATAGTATATAAAAATATGCGTGAGATATAAGTACTTCTTACCAAAAAGTTTTTGCTTGAATAATAGATGAAACTGAGTGTATTTTCCTCCTTGAGATTTTCACTCTATACCTGAAAACTGAGATATCAATGTTGCCAATATACATCAAACAATAGGTATATTTGAAAGACACTTCATTCTTTATGACTAAACATATATCTGAAAACAGAAGAAATTGCTGAAATATGGTAATTATCTTTCTGGTCCTAAAAAAGGAAGATGGACACTAATGCATTAAGTGTCTAGACTAGTTTATTAGTCTTATAGAGGGTGTATTATGTAGTCCAAAACACCATTGGAAGAACAGCCGTTAAGAGGTAGTGCCACGCTTCACAAAACCTCCAGTCTACTGATAGAAAACCTTATTACCAGATGTAGTCTGTCGTCCTACACTGGACGAGAAAACTGATATCTCGAAATGCATAAATATCTCATCCAGAAAGCAAGATCCATTTCTGTCAGTCTTGTAAGAATTTAAAGAATTAGTAAACTAAATGGATATTTAATTCTGCACAATCTTTCTTTTTTCAGTCCTTCCAAATTTGGCTTTTTGAAATCTTAATGAAAGGAAATTCTTTAGTATTTTCTCTTTTATCTGTTGTAGCCCAAAGTATTATCTTTATACTCGTGATACAAGAACTAAATTTAATTAAGTAGAAGTTTAATTAAAAAGGCAAAAAACCGCTACTGTGGAGAAGTACTGTCAGTTACATGAACTGGTTTCATACAATCACATGAACTGGTTTCTTAACTCTTACCCATTGGCTTCTTAAACATCGTTAGTTTTTACGCGTCTCTTTTCAGCATTATTCAGTATTTACGTAAGTTGTTATTCCTTGAGTGTCTTTATTTTATATAATTTTACACATATTTTCTGATTATATTGCCAGTTTTCGTTCTCCATTCCTTCATATTTATCTACTGATTTTCCATGCACCTCATTGCCTGTTTGTGTTTTTTTAGTTATTATCACTATTTCTCTTCCATTGCAACTTTTCAGCGCATTAATAATCTCACGCTTTTGTCTTTCTCTTTTTTTCTTTCTTTTTTTCATTTGGAACTCCTTTTCTCTCTCAATGGTTTCTGTTGTTCTTTTCACTGTTTTCTCTCGGCATATTTTTCTCGTTTTCCTTTGATATTAACAATCTTTTTCCGATCACTTCGACAATCTCCCGCCTTAAACTTTCTTTCTTTCTTTCTTTCTTTCTTTCTTTCTTTCTTTCTTTCTTTCTTTCTTTCTAACTGTTTTTTCTTCTTGCTTTCTATCGTTCTTTTTACTGTTTTATCTCGTTCCATTTTGCCCGCCTCATTTTCCCTTCTCTTTATACTCATATAATAGCGTAACTATTTTCAACGCGGGAAGGGATATCTGGATGCCCTGTTCAGATCCCAACTTTGTGTGTTGCGTTTGCTTTTGCACAGATGCTATTGCTATTGTGTATGGGCTGGATAGTTGGGTAGATTGTGTACTGTAGACTTGGGTGGTAGCCTACCGCTGATAAGGGTAACTGTAGGTTTCCACACCGTAGAGAAGACAACGGAAAACTTTTCAAGAGTTCATAGCAGTTAATACGTACTAAAATAAAGGATAACCTCTGGGAAGGGAAGATCGTCTGTGCCAGGAATTCATGTAGCAGTTACAAATTTTTAATGCAAGCTCTCACTTATCTAACTACATTTAACAGTATTTTTTTCTGTCGATATGATTATTTACAGATAAACTTACTAAGAACTACAAAGGAAAGTAACTGTGGAGAGTCATATCCGCCCACGTCCTTTAGGGACACACAGAAAAGAACGAAAAAAGGCATTTAGAGATGTATTATTGCCTATGTTCTTAAGGGGTCAGTCAGTCAGTTAAGTACCATACGTGATGCACGCTTTGGTGATCATGTCTTGAAATAGACATGACTAACTAGACAGACTATTTTTCCGGAGTAGGTTGCCATTACTTCCAGCGGAAGACTAGTCACTAAGCAAGGCTACTACAGAACCCAATCTGTCTCGTTATTTGAGCCATAGCTGGAGATAGAAGTGACAAATCTATACCTTCCCAAGGTTATTTTCGCAATAGTGAAGGCAACGAATTCAACAAGAATTCGAACTCGGCTCTCCAATTTCTTGCTCTGAGTCGATATCTACTGCACCACAACACGCATCTGAAGGGATAAGGCTGTAAAAATATTTACCCAAGCTTTTGATGCAAAGATTCACTCACTCAACACACCTTATTATTATTGCTTTCTTTAATCCTTTACAAAAAGAAGACAAAAACTTACCTTTCATTTTTCCACCGATATATTTCATTTCTGCATTATTACATTATATTGATATTAATTTCCCCTTTTTCTTTAATGTAGGTTTTACTTTATTCATTCTTAATCTTACGAAATAATTATAGAACCATATGAATGTATTAAAAGAATACAATTTACTCTTTCCTTGAAGTACGTGTAAATATAATATTGTTATTGGCTTCCCTCTGTCTTTTCTACAAATATTTTTCATGACAACTGCTTTGACAAGCATTTTTCCCAGGTGTTTCGACCACATGAATTTAAACGTGCTCATAGATTGGGATCTAGGTCCCACCTTTTTACCGCTGAAATAATTAAATGAAACCTCCACTTCTACCTCAACAGTTCCTTATCTTGCACTTCCCGCCTGTGAAATTCTATTTCATTTTTTTTTGTTTCCCCGATAGGTTCAATCTCAGAAAAAGAAAATATATATATATAACTGCAACGTCAATCTTTCTTTAATACCCCCTGCATTCAGTCATTTCTCTCACTGGAACCCCCTGTGCATCAGTTGCGGCTCCGTTTGCTTGAGGTGAAGTAATTAAAAAACAAACAAAGAATAAAAAACTAAAAAAACTTTGGTAAATTACTATCCCATATTGAATTTGGAACAAGCGATGCAATAGAATCTTTGCTCGTAATGCGATTAGGCTTTTTCTCCATTAGACTGTTGAACTTAAAATGGAATTCTTTGTAATTATAATGATTTGGTCCGTTGTAATGAAGGAATCACTCTTCTCATGGGTGTGAATCAATTGAATAAACAGCAAGATACAATGAGAAATGAGTTACACAAATAAACTGTTCGAGAAAACGCAGAAAATTATCAGAATCAAAATCAATTTTCTTTTCATTGCAGATGTAGAATTGATTGAAATACTTTCGACGAGAACATAATCTTCAGTAAATCGTAATTATTATTTATATCTCCCGTTCGAAAATTGGTCCAGAAAGAGCGATTGACCAAAAGCCGATATCGCATCGAGTTCAAACAAAGAACCCCAGCTTGCTCCGTATGTTTGACAATTAACATTTGACATCGTATAAATAATCGAAAGAAATATTTGCACGCGAATTATATGTAATAAAGTTTTGTTTCTGAAATAGTTTAAAAATGGTTCTAAGTAAAACAGCTTTAACCCTATTTTCGAAAATGTAAATACTGACAAAGTAAAACTGGCTACGACACTCGGAAAGGTCCTCAAAATAAGCAGCAAGGAATTTTTGTAAATTTGTAAGCAAACGTTTGTAAACGACACTGCAAAATGTGATCAACACATTAACACACAAAACATTTTCTGTCTGCAATCAGCATGATTGATGACAACACCAAGGAGATCAACTCACTGCGCCATCTTGGACTCACATTTTCAGGTGAGACTTTTTAAAATCATTTCACTCTAAGCAATGCAGTAAAGTAATCAATGCAAAAGGGGTTTATGACTGTGTGAGAAAATAAACAAAAAAGGCACTATGAAGAAAATTAATGGAATAAAGAAGTCAGAATATAACGATTGTCGAAGTATCTAATTCTTTGATGCGCAAACTCGACTTCAAAGCATGAAACCAGGAGAAAGTTCCACAAGCGAGAAGTGATAGAGAAGAAATTATTAGCATGAAATTTACGGTTATATCTTGCCATTTCAGCTGTAACATGATAAGACCTTGAGGCCAATTTAAGACTACGCTTAAATTCGTAAAGTCGAGGTAACATATGAGCAAGTTTTTATTAAGAATAATTTGTTTGTTGGTTATTTGTCTATATTTCTGAGATGCGGAAAGTATTTACAGTATTTACATTATTCGGACTATTGCCCTCAACTTTATTGCTATTTGTACGACGTCTCGGCCGTTGTACGCTCCGGCCTCTTTCAGGTGCTAGGAATGTCGAACCAAACTTTTATTACAATCACTGGGATATATTATTTCCATCCCATGCGTAGAACTTCTTCTGGTAGTCATGAGTTATCTCCCTCTTATCTAGGTTTATTTATACTCTCACACTCTGACTGAGCACTTTGAAAGAAGGGTAGACGTTGAAAAAATAGTAGCTACTATAGCATCTACGCATCGTTCATTCAGAAATGAATTTAAACACTCTCAGCTACTGGCGTGTGTTTACATGGTATATCACACGCTAAAAACGATCCTTCTTCTTCCGAGTGCCCATAGCTCAGAATCGCCGACTGATGTCAATTCGGTCGGGTTTCAATCCTGGCTAGAAGCAATCGGATGGCTAACCTTACTGATGCGCTGTGATACAGCGAAACAGATCTGTCTGTGGATTATTATATATTCTTTAGAAAAAGAAAGTTGTTGGCAATTATGTAATACTCGCAGTAAAATAATTATTAATCTGTATGTAATAATATTTTTTGTCTTTCTTAATTAATAACAGTGAGAAAAGATTGCATCGATCAAACTCTTAAAATGTGGTTAAATAAAACAAATATCGGACACTTTATACTACATGTATTCAGTAAGCGCTCTTGAACGAGAGAAACGTCAAGAAATAGACTTTCTACTTATGGAAATGAATATTTAAATATCCTTACATGCTAAAGATGGATTAGCTAGTTTCGATCGGGAAAATCTCCCGAGAATTTCTTTCAAATATTGACAGAAAGACAGATTCTGTCGATACGGGGGAAAAACGACAATACTTTTAGCTAAAAATCTAATCGTAGACATAGTAACAAAATTGACATTGGCGGCTTATAAAAATTCTCTGGAACATATCAAGATGTCAAATAAATTTTCTTTAATCTAAAATCAGAATTTATATTACAACGCAAGTTCCTTTGATAAACTAAAAATATTAAAATATAAAACAGTACATATATTTGATATAATTCATGAAGAGACTGTAAAATAAAACTGACTTGTTATTCAAAATTCAATAATGTATTATAAATCACTATAGGTGTACATACCCACAAATTCTTCTCATTGTTAGTTCTTAATATGATTTTCTTTTTAGATATTTATTTTAAAACCTTTTCTACCAAATGTTTATAAAAGCTCATTAGGTATCGCTTCTTTTCTCTGTCCCTGCGAATGTCGAATTTTCCAAGCCCTCTTTGCTCATTACGTGCCCTAGAAATTTTAGAATGTCGCTTTCTGATGTTTTATTGTCATTTTCTAGGAGACTTCGTTCTTGTTTACATGTGCGGTCTATGGAATTCTCAGCATCTTTCTGTAGATCCAAATTTCTTTTGCCTCACGATCCTTCTTCGTCTTTATAAAGATTATCTAGCATTTGCCACCATATAGGTAGATCGATATTACGTAAAACTTCACTACATTTTTCTTTGCATGTAATGTGATTTCTCGTTCTTTAGTACGTTTCTTAGCTTTTCGAGGGCATCTTTTACTATTCTAAAGTGCCTTACGATTTCGCTGTCACATCCGTCCTCTGTTAAAATGAACTAGATATTTACATTTTTTCTTAGGCAATTCTGACAAAAATATAAGTTCTGCCAGGAATCGTCTTTGGCGGCCAAAATCGGAACAATATAAAATACGTAGATGATGAAATGCTGATAGGAGAGATGGAAAGGAAACTACAAGATATCCTACAGAAAGTAACTAAAAAAAGTGAAATGAAAAGATTAGACATAAACTACAAGAAAATTGAATGCTTAATCATCATTAAAAAGATGAGCTCAAAATGACAACTACAACTACAAATCAAGTCGGTACAGAAATTTAAATACCTGGGAAGTATTCTAACAAAGATCGAAAACTGCGACATTGAGATTCGATGGCCTATTGGCATAACCAAAGATGCATTCCAAATGCTAAACAGAGTATTGAAAGATCGGAAAATTTTATTGAAAACAAAGAAAAGAATTGGCGCTGGCGGACCAAAAACTTTTGAAGACGAAAAATTTGAGACATTACTTCATGAAGACTTATGTCAGGCACAATCTGAACTTACAGAATCATTAGGAGAACTAAGAGTTTCGAAACCTTTGAAAACATTAAGAATGATTCAAAAGCAAGGACATCGGGTGACATACGGATTGAAGCCGAGTGATCTCAAACAGCGTCTTGTCACGTGTGAACAGCTGCTACAATGGCAGAAAAGGAAATAGTTTTTGCGTCGATGAAAAGTTGATACACTACGATAAACCTAAGCGTAGTAATTCCGGCTATGAATCAATATCGGCGACAAAGTTAAATATCTATGGTTCAAAGCTTTTGCTGTGAATTTGGTGGAATCACCTAGGTGTAGTGTATTATGTGCTGACCGAAAACTGACCAAAACCATCACGAGAGATCGCTATCGACTTCAACTCATGCCTTTGGACCGAGCATTGAAGAAAAGATGGCCGCTATACAAGCAGATACACGACAATGGGAATTTGCAACATGACAACGCTAGGCCACATATTGCAAAATGGGTAAAAACATACTTGGAAACACTTAAATAGGAAGTCCTACCCCACCCACTGTATTTACCAGACATTTCTACGTCCGATTATCACTTATTCCAATCGATGGTACATGTTCTCGCTCAGCAGCACTTTCACTCTTATGAAGATGCCAAAAATGGTTCGAATCCTGGTTAACTTCAAAAACGTGTCGTTTTTCCGATGTGGTATTCAAATGCTGCATCTATATTCTCTGGGCCACGTGTCCTTAAGGACAAGAACTACTGAACTTTTGGGATTTAAAAGCCTAATGTCCAGTAGCCTTTATTTTAACAGAGTTCATATCGCAATTTTTATGTTAATTGTTTTCTCGATTATTTTTTATGTTAATGTTTTTGTCTAGTACTTTTTTACCAGATCTCATATTGCAATTTTTAACACTAATGATTTTCTCGGGCACTCCACAGCAGCGGTAAACAAGTAACTTAAAGGGTTAGAGGGAGATAACTCATGACTTCCAGAAGAAACGTTTAGCAAGGAATTGAGTTCATATATCCCAGTCATTGTAGTAAAGGGTTCGTTTCGAAATTCCTAGGTCCTCGAAGAATGCTGGAGCGTACAACGTCCAAAATATCGTACAAATGGCAAGACAGATGAGAACCATAGCCCGAATAATGTAAGCACAATAAAATATTATTTTCATGAAAAATCAGTGAGAACGTTGTAATATTGAGCATTATAGAGAAAAACAGAAGCTACTTATGCATTTACGTATCGTTCATTCAGTAATGAATTTGAACACTTTCAGCTACTGGCGTGTATTTTCATTGTGTATGGAACACGCTAAAATCCGCCTTCCTCCACTGAGCCTAGATCTTAGAATCGCAGACTGATGTCATTTCAGTCGGGTTTCAATCCTGGCAAGAAGTAATAGGATGTCTATGCGTACTTATGAGCTGTCTGTGGATGATTAAATATATGAGCCCTTGACAAATATTTCGGGACTATTTCTATTTACATAATCTAAGCACGCAGGGTTAATTTGATTAGCACATAAAAATCTTAAAACATGTTATAACCTCGCTTGCATCCTTCTTTATAGTTGTGATTCTAAAGAAAGAATACAGTGTTTGGCCACACGACACTATCTTTAGTCATTTACAACAATCGCCAGGTCTGAAAACTTGACCCCAAAGGATTTCCTCTTTCGGGAAGTGCTTAAGAACCAAGTTTATAGTCGAAAACCAAGACGTGATAGTGATTTGGAAAATTAAGTAAGTGATGCATTTAAAAAAAATAATACACAAAATGACTTGTGAGAAAAATGTTTGTCGAAGAATGAAAGGTAGACTTCAAATATAAATTGTGATGGGCAACAGTTTTCAGACCTGCCTTGATAAAATTTAAGCGTTGTCAATTAAGTAATTATTTTAGTTAATATAATTGTATATGTAATCTCAAAATAAATGCCATCATCTACTTTTGGGCCACCATATATATATATATATATATATATATATATATATATATATATATTAAATCCAAAAAGATGATCAGATAGTTCAATTCGAATTTGAGTAAATGAAATTTTCATTTCGCCGTTGCTGAATCTTTCACATGAGAACAAATTTAAAAGATGTTGTCTTCGAAAGGTATTAACGAGAAATGTACTCATAATAGTAATTCTACCCTGCTTTGCTGTGAGATGCTTACGTTGCTAAGCGATACAAAAATGAACTCAGCTACTAAAGCTGTCTTGTCGTCGACAATAAACTGCATCAAAGCGTCTGTCTGTTCGGCGACTCTTATGATCGTACCGTGTTTCTTATCTCTGTGATCGGGTTATATCTTACGGGATTAAACACGCATCGAGTCAGCACATCCGCGTCAAAACTGGTCTTTCTGTCTTCTCTCTAAAACTGCTAAACTAAAATTTGACTGAAAACTCAAAAGTGCTTTCTGTGACAGCTGACGTCACCTAAAAATTGTCTCCTGAGCGGGGATTTCTGATGCATTTTGTCCCGGGCGCTGACCTCCCTTGACCCCGCTAGTTAAAACAAAATTTCAGCTCGATATCTGTGTACAACATTATCCCTATAACTTTCATGATAACTGTTTTTATTATCTTTTTTACATACCTAGACGTTATTAATTTCATTGCAGTACCAGATTGGTGCAAAAACCTCATCAGTTTACAAGTAAAATAGCTAGATCTACCATATTGTACATTTTTATACTAATATATTCTTCTATTGCACTTCACGCTAGTGTCAACCTTCAGTTTCAAACGGTTAAATGTAACGTCAAGCGTTAACTTCTGTATTCTTAATTAATTTTCTTTTACTGCTTTTTTCCTTCATAGTACTCATTTTTTCATTTCTCCTCACACTCACTAACCTATTGCGTCCTAGTGGGTTTATTGCTTTGCTTGATGTGAAATTATCTAAAAAAAATTCAGCAATATGGCTTGATCAGTGTAGGCTGACTCGATGCGTGTTTAATCCCGTAAGATATAACCCGACCACAGAGACAAGTGAAAAAATGAAATGACTCACCTATTAAGTATGGGGATAGGACTGAATTATGAAACACGTGAATTGGGCTCAAACAACCCACAACATAGAACGTAGTGAATGATCTATTCGCGAAGAAAGCTGTTTTGCCAGCCAAAGATTTACATTTTTCTGAATATCCAGTCGAATATTTTAAAATTTGAAAGGGTTAAATTTAAAACATTTTATTAGTACTCTTATTATATCCTTAATGGTGGAATAGTACTTTTTATAAAAATGACACAAGTCAGATTAATATAATAGAGAAACCTTTTTAGTTCTGCTCATAAGTAATAGAAACCATATTATTACATATCTGAGATTAAATGTCTGGAAATGGTTCCATAGCACTGAAAACTATTATTATAGTAATTCAAGTACTAAACATTTATGTTTACATATTTCTATTGTTCATATCGTAAATAAAGATTTTCTTTCCTATTTCTATGAACACATAGCGTTTTTTCGTTTGTTTCTTTTCACTGACTTCGCTTACATTGTTAATCTTCATATCTACTTGTTCCGTGATGGGAGGTGTTTCTCGATAATACGTACTAATTTCCCCTTTGTTGTTTTTAGTATTATTGTCCGGTGAACATTCAAGATTGCAGCCGTCAATTTACATTTTATTTTCCGATATAGCTTGAGTAGCTTACTGGGTAATTGCAAGCATTTCCGTGGCATCTGCAGAATAACGTTTGATAATCGAGCGAATGTCCGGTTATACTGTGTCCCGGTTCTTCTCCACCGATTTGGGTCATGGAAGGTTTTCATATTGTAACACAACCTCAAGATGGAATCTTCAGCATTAAACCAGATACAAAATACAAGCTGCCCATAACCGTTAAAAGCAATCCAGTCTTTATCTAATTCACCTTGGTTGTTTGTTTAATAGCACATCAACTACTTGGATCACTTAATGCCGAAATTTAATTTTCTTCAGCGCTCTAGTAATTTTCTTTACAAAATCTATTTTTGGTATTTTTTATATACTGCCAGTATTTTTGTTATAAAAAGGTATTTCTACATTGTGTTTTTCCCTGATATTGTGTTCGACTATTTGCCCATAGCAACAGGTGTTACCATCCCGAGTCAGAATGAACCTGGGTACAATAGCAGTTAAGAGGAAGTTCCATGTGCGTCAAAGCCTCCAATCTCCTGATCAGGCCTCTTGCTGTCGGATGCAGTTCATCGTCATCACCAGGACGTATGTATTCCTATAATAGTATTGTTAATGATGTTGCTAATTTAAATGCTAATTTAAATGCCCTGGTCTAGACCAAATTACATCGATTCTAGTGAATATATCTCCAGATATATGATTCTGCCAGTCTCACAGGGCTATATTCAACCTTTGCCACGGTAGCTGCAGAATAATATCTGATAATCAAAAGATGGTCCGGTTGTATATTGTTCTTCTTTTTTTCCATTATTCGAGAATGCGAAAAGCTTTCAACGTGTGTAATGAAATATTTTAACAGTGTAAATGGCCAGCTGATGTCTGCACCTACCCGTGTAACCATGACGAGACTTATGTGACGTTGCAAGTGGGGTGTGGTAGCAATATCATTTGATGGTGGATGTTTCCTTCTCCTAGCAACTGGTCATGGAAATGTAAAATATATATAACAAATTAAAAAATATATTGGCATCATCACCTAAAAGAATGCAATATAAAAATGACAGATTAGAATTCTTGGTTAAAAGACTGCTGCAATTAGTGGAATGTTGTATTCGAACGTAACTCAGATCTCATATTTGCAAGTTTTCGCAGTTCGCTGAACATGTTTGTAGACATTAGAACAGGTGTGGGCAAAATACGGTCTGCGGACTTCCAAACGAATTCATGCAGCCCGCGGACTTCCAAACGAATTCATGCAGCCCGCGGCTCGCCAAACGAATTCATGCAGCCCGCGGCCCGCCAAACGAATTCTTACGGCCAGACAAATGTTAGAAAATTTAAAAAAGAAATAATTTTTTCTTATTTAAATTGAGTTACTTTGTTTTCAAAGACATGTGTTTCATGTGACGTTTCTACTTTAAAAAATATTTTTTTCTTTAAATACTGTTACTTCATCTGGGTTTGATTTGAGTTTTCCAACTTAAAATATCAATTAACAAAAATTGTTTTTTCTTCTTTAAATGAGCTACTTTGTATTTCAAATAAACATGTTTCTAATATTATTACAAATATTTTTCTTTAAACAAGGTTATTTTGTCTTTCAAATGTGTTTTATGTGAAGCTATTACTTAAAAATCAGTCAGCCAGTAAAATACCATATATATATATTACACACTTCGGTGATCATGTCTCAAAAGAGACATGAGTGATTTCTTTCTGCGGTAGACTGGTTGCCAGCCAAGAATATAGATTCCAATTTATCCTGGTTTTTAACCCATAGGTGGGGCGAAAAGCCAGATTGGTACCTTTTTCAGAGTATTTTCAACTGAAATTCAAACTTGGCTCTCCGATTTCTCGTTCCTAGCCGATATCCACCGTACCTCAATGAAAATAACTCCTTTAAAAATGGAACCGAAATAGATTATGAATTGCCTAGTATACTCTAATGTTTTAGGAAATTATTACGAGTAAGAGAGGAAAAAGTAATAGCAAACGTTTTCAGCTGCAATTTGAACTCAGCTCTCAATTCAGATGAACGCACAATTTCTACCGTTTACATTTACAACACAAAAATTATACAGCGTTGATAATCGTTGAAATAATCCTGTTTTGATCTAAGTAACCCTCCAGCTGTATTGACGCTTCACTGCTCCTCCTGTTAGTGATGCTGTCAATTTAAATGCCCTCGTGTAGACCAAATTACATCGCCGCTAGTAAATATATCTCCCGATGCAAACTTCATATCCTGGAAAGATAAAGTGCTTTTGTGCGTGTTATTCATGGAAATGTATCCTTACAGACCAGGAAAGATAATGAAGTCAGTCGCAGTAATATCGCGGTTACAGCTTCGAAATACATAAGACGTTGTGCGAGTAACATAATTTGCCCCAGGAATCTTTCGATAAGGAATGCTTCCAAGCCAGAAGCACAAAGCCGACTCTAATACAATTAGCTTTACTCCTCAGCTTGTATGTATCTCTATTGTAATAAATGAGACAAAAAGAAATATTTAGTGTCTATATGCCTGCTTCATAAATGCAAGATGGTGATCGATAATAATAATAATAATAATAATAATATAAACAGTTGTTAAATTCAAGTTTTGTAATTATTTTTTCTTATTTATGATAGTAAACTAGGTAGCTTCATCGGGCAAAAACTAGATATCTTTAATGGGAAAATAAACGCAGTTTCAATGCTGACTTGTCAAAGAGGAATATCAAAATTATCTGAAAACTGTAGAACTGAAACGGATCTGCCATGAAATAGGCATGTAACAAAACATTAATGCATCAGAAAATTTGATATATTAATTGAATATTGTTAGTGATGGAAAAGCAACTGAAGGCGAGATGCCAGGTCAGGACTAATAACATTACAAGTTATTTTATACATTTATCAAGAGTTTCTAAATACATAGTAGAAGCACTAGATCAAATGTGGTAGCAATATACAATGTATGTGCGAATGTTAGATCCGCAAATGAATTCACTTATGAAAGAGACACAAACTATATATTTTCTTGACTGAAATTGCATTTAAATTTTGGAAGATTAAAATTGACTGAAAAGCATGGAGTCAAAATAGAGTCTCACAAGAAATTTGAGAAAATAAACTGTTATACCAACCTATTCAAGGATAAATTCAAGAGATCTCGCCACGAGTCTACTCAGTCAGTTAAGTGCCATGCGTGATACACGCTTGGGCAATCATGTCTCGAGAAAGGTATGACTGACCAGGCAAAAGATTTTCCTGCAGTCAGTTGCTATTACTTGCTGAAGTAGACTGGTTGCCACCCAGTGTTGTAGAACTCAATCTGTTCTGTTATTGCACCCACAGCTGGAGGGATAAGACAGATTAATACCTTTCCATAGTTTTTTTTTTATCGCGTAAAAGAATGCGATGAATTCAACTTGAATTCGAACTCGGCTATCCGATTTCCCGTTCCGATATCCACTGCACCACAACGCACCTCCAGTCTAGTCAGTCATTTAAGTGCCATACGTGAAACACGCTTGGGCGATCGTATCTCGAAAGAGACACGACTGACTGGGCAGAAGATTATCCCGCAGTAGGTTGCCATTGCTTTCTGCGGTAGACTGGTTGCCAGCCAAGGCTATAGAACCCAATCTGTCCTGTTATTTAACCAATAACTGGAAGGAAGAGACGGATTAATACCTTTCCCAAGGGTATTTGCGAATTCGAACTCGGCTCTCCGATTTCTTGTTCCGAGCCGATATCCACTGGACCACCACGCACATCCTCCAGTCTAGTACTACGCTTAAATTCATAAAGCCTAGGTACTGTAGCAAAAATCTCATCCGTCCAATTGCCATGAACGTATTTATAGAAAAGGGAAGCAATTTCACGCCGGCGAGAAAGTTACTGAAGCCGTGACGCTAGTTCAGAACCAATAATACTGCTGATTAATTAGATTTTATGAAACATCCCATAATATATAACAGGAACACCAGACCAGATATGGTACCAATATTCAATGCATGAACTGATGATAGACTCGCCGTTGAATTTACTTATGAAAGAGAAACAAACGATACGTTCTATTTTCTCAATATGATGTGAAATTACAGATACTGATCTAATGTTATCAAACATTCACCAATAAAATGTTATCAGAAAATTATATCATAACAAGTAAAATAACGGAATAACAATTGTCTTCTATTTAAGCTTACTTGGAAGTTGATGACTTCACTGTTTATATGATGAAGAGATAATCATTAGTACACTCTTAAATGTTTCGAATATCGCAATTATTTTATAAGCAATCGAAAAATGTAAATGTTATGATATTGGCAGAATTAGAAAAGCAAGTAATATAAATAACCTTGATATAAATAGATGAATAATATTGCCAATAAACTCAATAACTAGTATAGTTGGAAAGAATTGGTCGAGATAAATCAGATATTAAAGATGTATAATTAACTGTTAAATGTAATTTCATCATTTTCCTCGATGAAAAACTACAATTAATTTGAAGTTATGCAAATCAAATAAACCTCAAAAATGCTAATTTACTTTTCCAATTTTTAAGCGATTAATTTAGTCGTCAAAAATATTTTACATAGATTAACATATACTTACCTGGCCCCGGCCTTCGGGCTGGGGTCGGGAATGACCAAATTAAGACCAGTTTAGACCAGTTCAGACTAGTTCTGAACCTATCCACTGCGGTGGATAGGTAATATTTGACCAGTAACTGGGCGTACGCGCTCAGTTTCCCCACGTTAAAAAAGACCTTGTGTCACATCTCTCTCAAGTGGGGGAGAAGAGTAAATAATATACTTACCTGGCCTCGGCCTTCGGGCTGGGGTCGGGAATGACCAAATTAAGACCAGTTAAGACCAGTTTAGACCGGTTTGTACCTATCCACTGTGGTGGATAGGTAATGTTTTGACCAGTACCTGGGCGTTCGCGCTCAGGTTCCCCACGTTAAAAAAGACCTCGTGTCGCAACTCTCTCAAGTGGGGGAGAAGGGTAAATACATATTTTACACAGATTAACGTTTTATTAAAGTTATTGAATTCATTGCAAAACCTTCAATATGAAGTATTTATAATCTTTTTATGTCTGAAATTATTTTGCGAAACCGGAAAGGAAATTATTATGTCTAAAGTTATTATGTCTGAAGTTATATGTCTGAAGTACCAGAAAATCACTTCAGTAACAATTTAGTGAAATCGATCAACATTTTATAATAAATAACAAAAATAAAAGATATTTTTCAAAATATTTACATCTTAGTATGGCGATCCTTCTCAATAACAGCCAGCATTCTAATATCCATTAATTTCGTTAATTTTTTCTTCTTCTACGGGTTCACTTTCCGACATGGTGGCCTTTATTTCTTCCCATATGTCTAATTTGTCGCGCTCTTGTTTGCCACCATCATATAATTTTATTTTCGCAGTTGACCACAGATTTTCGATCGGATGTAGATCGCGACATGATGCTGACCATTCCATTAACTTATAACCTGTAAACCTTTTACGCACAAAGCATTCACGGGTAATCATAGGTACATGGAAAGGGGTATGGTTCTGCATAAATACACATAACACTTATAAACTTCGAGGCTACGACATGTACTAGTCAAACAAAATATTTTCTAGGGAATCGCAATAGTTAGCAGTGTTCAATTTAACTGATTCATCGATTTTAAGTTATTCAACAAAGGTTTGAACGACAATTCTAGCCCATATCTTCGCACTAACATCTCTTTGCTGTCTTCTTTTAACCGCAGACACATCTGCATCAGATAAAGTCCATCTTTTGGCCCACCCGCCAGGATCATTGAGTGTCATCTGAGATTTGTCTGTGAAAATTACTTTAGAAAAGTCAATTTTCTTAACCAAATTTTGAGGCTTTAAAATATTTGCTTTTGTGAGATGAGTTTGCTGAGGAAATCTCTTGATAAATCCCAATTTCCGAAGGATTCTACCCCTTTTGTCTTTCTTCATTCCTCAATTACAGTTTGTTCAATGATCTGAGCACCGGTCAAAAGTGGTTTTTTCACTATAACTTGATTTAGTTTACATTCCCCCTAAGAGAAAATTTCTTATGCCTTTTTACTTTTCTTGTAGTTCTTCAGCTTAATTATATTTTCAACAAACCTGTTTATCGTTCGATGATCACTGCGAAGTTATTTTGATATCTCCAAGAAGACATTTCCTTACAAAATAACTTTATTATTTTCTGTTTTTCAGCATTTGCGAAATTTGTCTATTATCTATGTTTCAACATATATTATGGAAGAAAAGCAAAATAGTTATTAGATTTCAAACGCCTTAAGCAAATATTAGTTTAGCCCACATAACTTCTATTTCGGATTCTTATAATAAATCCCAAAACTTTAGTAAACATGTTGAAAATATTACGAGCATCTGAAAATTGCGTAGTGCATCAAACCCTGAATCGTGCTATTGTTGATATATATATATATATATATATATATAGATATAGATATATATATATATATATATATATATTGCTGATTTGTGATTATGATTACCTTCCTTAACTTTTCTGAAATAAAATGATCTTTTATCATCGCATAATACTTTTATATCATGTTTTGAAAATCCTGTTATTTATAATATTGCTATGTTCAGTCATTATAGCTACGATTAGAACGTTCTTGTCATTTCTTGTGTAAGCATAGGGTCTGCCATTGATAATAATAAAATATAGAAAATATAATGTCAAATAATATGGCTCTGTTGTAAAAATAACATAGGTTCTAAAATACTTTGGTAGATTTCTCAGAATTTTGACTTCGTAATTTATGTTACTATTATATACACACACATATATATATATATATATAATACTAACATAAAAGTATGAATTAATACCTCGTAAAACATCCACATGAAAAATGCAAATATATGCAAAATTTCGAACTCAGATAATGTAACATAGTTTAGATAAAAATTGAAAAATATAAGAATAAACAAATTAACAAAACATGAATGCACGCAAAAATGCAAATAACCGAATTTAATAATAATAATAATTATAATCAATAACTAATGAATAGATGCAAAATATCTAGTTAAGTGCTGTACTGGATACACGCTTAGGTGATGGTGTCTTAAAAGAGATATGGCTGAAAATGCAGATGGTTTACCCGCGGTAGACTGATTGCCAACGAAGGATATATAATCCAATTTGTCCTGCTATTCAACCTATAGGTGGCGGGAGAAGAGACGGATTAATATCTTTCCAGAGGGTATATGTACGAAGAGAATAACACGATCTCGACTGGAATTTCTCATTCGGAGACGATATCAATTACCACAACGCACGAATAGAATAGTACCTTAAACCGAATATAACTAACCATGCTACTCATATGTATTATTAACTAGCATATATAAATAGTCAGACCACTACATAAAATACGTTGTATGAAGTTAACTATCAGCTGTAGACTGTCACCACTTGGAATTGTCATCAATATCCATTCTTAAACAAAGACAAACGCACACAAACTCATATATATGTATATATATTTAATTCATTTGTTTGAACATTATTTTTGACAGATATTCGTATTTGAGTAGATACTCTGTTTTTAATTAAATGCTATATTTTTAGATATAACTCTACCTGTCTAAACATGTTTTGAAAAATTTTGTTAAAAAAATTATGTGTCATTTGGCATGAACTGAAACTGTGACCTCTAACAACATCAGGGAAGCCATCACTTGACTGATGCATCTTAATGGATCAAACCCGAATGATTTTCCAGCCTAACCGTAGCCAAATCAACCCTTATAAACAATCATTTTTGATTTCTTCTAAATATCCATCTCTGCTCTGAAAGCGTATCTTAATGTAAACAAATGTAAACAGAAAATGTTACGGAAAGATCCGGAGTTTAACGAAATGGATTAATAACAAACATAAGTAGTTTATTTGTTTGAATATTATTTGTAACAGATACTCGCATTTGAGTACATACTCAGCTTTACACTTAACAGTATATATATATATATATATATATATATATATATATATATTGTTAAGTGTATATATATATATATAAAATTATACTGGCCTGAAAATATTTTGAGAAATTATTTGAATCCATGCTCTCACGGCTCAGACCTAAGTTACATTTTTATTGACAGGTATTTAAAATTTTTACTGACAAAATACAGACCCTAATAGTTTTCGTATTCCAACTACTTTTCAAAGACGTCGCACGTTGAGATCACTTCTCGGGCCGGTAATATTATGAAGTCACCATTCTGACAAAGCGACCAAATTGAGATTTGAATTCGGCTCTCATGGTTAAAAAGCGAACGTTTTAGCTAAATATATATTCCCCCCACCTACCAAAATGGTATCCAATAGTGTGCTCAGTCGCTTGCCTAGTTATGAACAGGGAAGCATCTAACGAACTGAAAACAGAAGTTCACATAATGTTCTTAAATTAACAATTCCTATATTTGATTTCGTCACGAATTGTTTCCACAAAAATGCACCAACAAGTTACCCTGCGTCTAATACAGCATTATCAGGGATGCGTGTGACATGAAGACCAGGAATAAAGTGGGGTTCATCAGGAATCGATAGTTTCATAGAACTTGCCTCCGAAGTGAACAAGCATGATAACAAAAAATATCCCTGAAAGATTAACTCAAATTAAGTAATCCATGAAATTGCACAGTTTGTTGCTACTTGTTTTGTTGTAATACCAAATTTTAGAGAAATATTTGACTCGTATTTGATGCTTGCTTTGCGTGTGTTTTTATTGATATACATGTACTGAAATTTGATTTTTTCTGCATGTATAGTATGGGACGTAACTTTCCAACAAATATCATATTTGCAACTTTTATTTTATTTTTTTTGTCTGTTACTGTATGTACCAGTGTTCACTAATTCTAGTAGTTTTTTTGTAGCTATTATAAATTTACTGTATGTGCTGATGTGCTGCGTGAAAAACAGTAAAACATTTTTCAATAAATGTATGATGGAATGTATTAAAATTCTACTTTTCCCTTAAAAATGTGTTGATAATGAAACCTTACATCTCTTCTACTAAAAGAAAATTACCAGTAGTATAATTTATGTTAATACTCTGTCTGTTTATGTTTAGTGAGAATGTCACATAACGGGTTTTTCCGTGTTGTGATGTGTGCCTTGTTTTAGTTTTTCCCCTAAATACTCCATGATAAAATCTGGGTGTGTCCAATGCGCGGGTTTGTTCAATAAGCAAGCAAATACAGTATATCTTTTTTTATTCACAGACTTCTGCGAAATAAGACATATAGTTGTGGGTAAAATATATCGTTAACGTAGTCAAAAATACTTAACTGCTAAATATTAAATTAAAATGGCTAATCTTTCAAAAAGATCATATAGTTTAATTTCAGAAAAAGTACATGAACTTTAATAGCAGCTGCCGTATTCCAGTGGACCCAGTATGAGTGATGCAATCCGAATCTTGTAATTCAGTGTGAAAATGTTATGAAATAAAAAAACGTATAATTTTTATTAATAGGGGGAAGAGTATAATAGCAAAAACTAATTTTGTGTAATGAAAGCTACAATTTCCAAGATTTTAAGTGCAACGTCATCTGCCAATTTTTACCTACTTGATTCCCATGTTTCTCTTATCCTTTCTCCGACACCCCCTGTACCTTCTTATTTGCTCTTATCTCTCTTATAACACCCTGTGCACCAGTGTCATTACTGCCTTGCTTAGAGACATTAAAATTCTTAATCAGTATTTAGTACTGGTTGACTTGAGCAAGAACATGTCTTCCACAAAAAATAGAACATGACTTAAACAATTATTTTCGGGGAGTGTCATGGCATATGTTTGACAATAAATCCAGTGATCTCGCAGATTTGTTGGCTTCCGTATTTTCAGCTCTTCCCACGTATTTTGAATCATATTAAGCTCAGGTCTTTGTAAAGCTAATCCTATAACATTGCAATGTATTCGTTAATGTATTTGCTACACACGGGATATGGCAAGGTGATCAATCATGTTTAAATATTTCACCTTCTCTGGTGATCGCTTGAACTTTAGCGAAGTTATTTTCTGCTTTTCAGTCTTTCCTCGATTTTTATTAATTTTATTTTGCCCCTGCTTTCCATGTGACCCCGAATCACTAACACCGGAACCAACTGATTTTACTAACTTTTTGTATATTTGGGATTATTTCTTCCCAACATCACTGGATTTTTTCTAGATCTTTTGCCATTTAAAGTAATTTACAGTTCATATTATTCAGAAAATTATAATTATTAAAAGCGGACAAGTAGAACAATTTAAATATCATGAAAGGTTTTAACAGCGGATAGAAAGTGTGGCACTGAAATCCGAGGGCAGATTGAAATCGCAAAATTTGCCTTCTAAAATTTAAGCAAAGTTTTAATTATCAGAAAAAATCTTCGTTAGAAACAATGAACGATACTGAACAGTTACGTAATATCAGTTCCTCGAAAAAGCAGACAATTGGGAACAATTTTCTCACAGATGAAAAGAAGATTGAAGCAACCAAATTAAGGTTTTACAGGAAGATGCTGGGAATAGATTTAGAGAAAAATGGCAGCATGAAGCACTCATACTTAAAACTAGAAAAAGAATTTTAGGGTATATTCTGAGGAAAGAGCGTTTAGAATATCTGATCCTCTCAAAATAGTTTGAAGACATAATGGTTAGAAAAAAGAAGTCATAATTAACCAAACCAGATTGCGTAAAAGAAAAGGGGAACATAGTTCAGAAGAGATAACAAAACTACAAAATCTGTTACGAGCTACCAACGATAACTGTTACATACCACAGGTTTATTATTGTAATAGTATTTTTATGATGTAAATGTTTTGGGATGTTATGCTGTTATAAGATGTGTTCAGGTCAGTATCTCTCTGCTTACGTAAAGTGAATCTATTTTTTAACAACGTGGTTCATATGCTCGACAATCTTGATATTTTTAGAAAAGACGTTAGGATAATCAAGAATCTATATTGTCAACAAACCGCTTGACTATGAATAAGAAATGAACTCAGCATATATACAAAAATAAAAAGGGGCGTAATACAAATATGAAACCAGAACGTTTCAACCTGTGCAGCGAAGCAATTCTGAGTGAAATAAAAGCCTTGCCTGAATTCGTCATTGGCGGCTACAATCTCAATAATATCGGATACGCGGACGACACGGTGCTGATAGCAGACACGGAAAGGAAAATGCAGGACCTTCTACAGAAGGTAGCAAGAGAAAGCGAGAAGAAAGGAATGACTGTAAAGAAAGGACTTAAAGAAAACTGAATGTATGATCATCATCAAAAAGAGGAGTCCAATATAACAACTAGAAGTCGAAAAACTAAAATAAAACAAGTAAAAAATGCAAATACCTGGCAAGCATTTTGACAGAGGATAGAAAGTGCGACATGGAGATCCAAAGACGTATTTCAGAAGACAACCAGAGTACCGAAAGACAGGAAAATCTCATTAGAATCAAAGAAAAATATGCTGAAATGCTATGTGATATTTATCTTTCTGTATGGAAGTGAATGCTGGACAATCTCATCAAGGATAAATGAGAGACCTGAGGCAGCAGAAATGTGGTTTTACGGGAGAATGATAAGGATACCATGGATGGAGGACGTGTGCAATTATGAAGTGTTAGAAAGGATGCAAACTATAAGAAAACTGATACTAAATATCAGGAAGAGACAAATGAGGTTACTGTGACACATAATGAGGAAGAAGGGCCTAGAGAACTTAATTCTCAAAGATCGTATAGAGGAGAGGAGATACAGGGAAAAGCAGCGCAAGACGTATTGTTAGGTTTGTTAGGTACTTGTATAGCAGAGCAGGGCCAAGAGATACCAAGAGAAACATTGAAAGAGACAAGAGACAGAGCCAAGTGGAAGTCCATGATCGCCTACGTCCGGAAAAAGACACGGTACATGAAAAAGAAGGTTCATTTTCATTTAGTAGCTTTAACTGTATGTCTGTGATGAAATATTTTCGGTTCTCATTAGTTTCAAATATCATAAAACATTTATAACCGCTTTATATTTTTGTTTATTTAAGAATATCGGGCTAGGATGTGTCTACTTGCTAAACTTATTCAACCTATGCAATGAAGTGATTTTGGGTGTTCTACAGGGATTTATTGTTGGTAGCCACAATCTCTATGCAAATGATACAGTGTCGGTAGAAGACACCGAAAGGTGATTAAAAATCTCCTACAAAAGGCAGTGAAGAAATGCGAGATGAAAGAAGGGAACATAAATTACACGAAGAGAGAATGCATGGTTCTTAAGAAAAGGAACAGCAGAAAAAGCAAATTACCTGGAAAGCATTTTGACAGAAGAGAATACCTTCCAAAAGTACTAGACTCAAGATATTCTAAGAAAATACACGCTCACACTATGCTTAAAGATGAGTCCATTGCTAATTCAAAATTTTTCTTAGGAAAATTCTTGTTGAATGTGAAATAGCTTTGATTGATGATGAGACCACATAACCAGGCATAATCATATGATTCAATTTCTTTCTAATTCTTTCTTGCGCAAATTAAATAAAACAGAACGAATATCTTTGTAGGATCTTTCACACTTTCCCTGATCACGAATACTTCATTTCTTGGCAATGTTTTTCTCTTCCAGACACATTTTTGCGCTATGGACAGATGAATTCAATTTGTTTCTTCGCCTTGATGACACGGATGACAGTTGAAAGTCTGACAGCAACAATAACCGTGACCTTGCTTATGTTCTTGCAGCATTACAATTTTCGCACGCTTCCCATCGCAGATAATGGTCGTAGGACAAATAATTGACAGTCAAGATAATAATGTCTGGGTGTGATAAAACTCTGATGCAATCTAGGATTACGCAATATTTCTTCAGTACCAAACAAATTTCATTATGCATTAAATTGAATCATATGACTGCAAACCACTGCAAATGACATAACCTGAGGAAAATAGATATCGATTCCACTGTAGTGGGTTTTAAACTAACTGTACGGTGAAAGAAAAAAAATTAAAGCAGTTGTTGTAATTAAGTTGCTCAGGCATATAAATACATGTGTGAGATAAAAAATAAAAGAAATATTTAAAAAACAACGAAATAAGTATTTATTTTGTTGTTTCTCAATTATTTGTCGGAATATATTACATTAAATATATATATATATATATATATATATATATATATTTGTGTGGGTAGTAGTAGTAGCAGGAAAGGTACTTGATATGTTAAAATTAAAATGACTTAATGTAGGAAAAAGGGAACGATGATAATGAAAAGGAGAATTCATGTTTCTGAAATAGCGAAGGTTATTAATGGAATGATTTGTCAACACAAAACTAGTTAGCAAATAACATAAATTAGAAATGTCAGAGCTAAGAACCTCAATATGAAAAAGGGCGATTTAACTTTGGTGGGAAACAGAAGTGAAAACAAAAGAAAAAAGATCCGGGAACTAATTTCAGTAAAAACAATTCCTGTTTCTGAGCAAGAAAGTGTTTAATTACAAAAAAGGTATTTTTTTATTCTTTCCAACACGCTAGATGTAAAAGAGACAGATCAAAGTCAGGATAAGAGAGAACACATAAAACCAAAAGAATACGAAGAATTAGTGTGTGAAATAACTGAGAAGCAAAGATAAGATTAGCGATTAAATAAAAAAATTGTTAATCGAATTATTGTCTATTGACTTTTGTATATATTTTAAGCAAAAATGGAAAGCTTCACTAACACGTTTTAGTCTGCCACAGCAAACATCACAGTACATTTTCTATCTTGATAGTTGCTATGCATATATACTTGATCTTATTCCTTTACATGGGACGCCATTTAAGGACATTGGCGATCATGGGTATCCATAATATCCAGTAATTTTTAAGTTTTTATAAACTATGGCAAAAGTGTTTTGAAGTCAGGAGAAGCATCTTAAGAGATAGCTCTCTCAGCCGTTACTGAGCTGATAGGTAGAGAGTGTGAAATGAAACATGAGTTAAACAAATGATACTGTCTGCGAAGGTTAAGCAACTTTAGGGAAAAGTGCCCACGAGACCGACTTCACAAGACACCGGAACTTTCTCGCAGCTAGCTCCTGGTTTTATAGTTGCTTTTATTGGGATGAGACGTTGGCAGAAATCCGGATCTCGAAAAGTTTCAAAGAGGCCCATATATGAACATGTCATGTTGTCCTGCTGCTAACATGAAAATCCTAAATGTAACTGGTTTTAACAGACCTGTCTGTGTCTTATACGAGGTCTTTTTGCGTTTTCACGTTTGCCACATAGCTTTTAGCAGTTTTTTTTACTATTTCTGCTAAACCCTGTTCAGCCACCAATCTACACAAGCTTTGTCGGTAATTTATGCGCTGGTTTCCTCTGTCTTTCTTACCTTTGATATGTTTTGTGTGTTTCAAATCTTACAAGCGATCTTTCATCATTATATGCACAAAAAATGACAACTACTTTGCTGATTCGAAATTCCGTTCTGTTTCTCTTTTCCTTGATACTTTGTTGTCGTTTATCTATAGTAACCTCGGCATACTTCTGTAAAACCACATGTATGTTGCCGAAATTCTCTTCTTAATCAAGGAACAAATTGCCCATCATTCCTCGGCATTAAATGAGCACCGGTATTACATAAAAATCCGCACCCATATTTTTTTTTAACAACACTTTCCTGTTTCTAAATACTTTTCCATGCTGCATTTTCCATTTTCTGTTAAAACATTGCTGGTAATATGTTTTTTACAAAAATGTATTCCTGGCAGTATTTCAGAAACGTATTGCTGGTATTTTTTTCTTATATTAATTTTTACTATAAATATCTATTTTTCACCTTCATAGTGTTTTGACTCCAGTTTAGGAGTTAACTATTTGCCCATGCCTGGACCTCCAACAGGCACCACCACCCCAGATCAGGGTGAACATGGAACCAGCAGCAATTAAAATATTGTTCCACGCTTCACAAAACCTGTCTTGCTACTGGATTTAGTTTATCCTCATAACCAGGACAATAAATTATCCAACGTATATTTTCTTTATTTTCACAAAAACACGTTCTTTCAATAACATTGTCTGGAAAATTTGTTAATATCTCTCTCTGCAGTCAATCTGATTGTGAGGTGAGAGGTTTTAAGAATCATTGAACTACCTTTTAATTGTTTCTGTTCTTTGATTCAGATAACAGGGGTGGTAACAACACTTAGGGTCCCATTAACAGGTAAATAGTGAAAACACTTTTAAAATGGATTCTAATATTAAAAATATAAGTGATATCTTTTATATAAAAAAAAAACAATACATGACCAGCAAGACATTTTATCTTTAGTTGAAGGCATACAATTGCTTTGAGAATATATTTAGTCGAACCGTAAATTTGTGTTCAAATTATTTAGATTTCGACGATAAATATCCTATAGTAGGTGATATACCGCTAAAGAAAATCGAAAAACCAGCCAAACAACCAACATGATTTTTCATGACATTAATGCATATAATATCCGACAATTTATAAAATCAAACTCTATTCCAAAATATAAATTACATATAAATATTAGAAAACTACAAAATAAAACACACATATCATCAACACAAACATGTATATGCACAAAAGCTGAGTATCATCCACCATGTATTCAATAGTAAAATCAGAACAACATAGTATTTCTACAATTCAAACTTCCAACAAAATTAATTTCGGCATTAAATGACCCATAAGGTCATTAAATGACCATATGCTGCAAAGCAATTCAACAAACTCACTGCAGCCCTTGACTTTCTGCACAGATGTTATCCGTACGTTACTGAAATTTTCTACTGTTTATTACTGCACACACACTCCTTGAGATATGACTAAAAAAATAATTCAGAGCATTTAGAGGTGGTAGGAATAACATTTTGAAACTTCGGGAAAATTACCTTTTTTGTTACTTTACCCCAATAATGTGAAACTACTTATCGCATATAATAATTTACCCTAAGTAATTATAGATTTATATTAAAGTTTGATTTTTATTAAAATTTTAATATATTTTTTTAAAATTATAGATCAAAATTAGTTTAGCTTGCCTCGTAACAACTCCAAATTTCAGAAATCGCGCCGTAATCTGTAATAGAATTATTTAAGTGAGTTCGGGTGTTTATCAGAGGATATTACTGAGGATCCACAAAAAATAATATGAGTGTAATAGTGATTACAAAGACATGGCAGCACCGAAAACTGATTCTAATCACCCTGATAAAAAAGAACTCCTATTTGTTGCTGATGAATTCAGACTCGACAGTCTACATCAAGGTGTCTTCATTAGTAAGTACTGCCATATCTTAAGTGGTAGCTGCTAGAAAACTCTTAGGTTTTGGCATTATGGTTTTTCCCCATGCCACAGAAGCAGGAAAATCTAGTCATGGCTGTCAGGTAGTTTCTGTGACCACATCACCCCTTACATCTGGCCTCTTAACTTTCAGACTGCAAGTCTCTTGATTATAATGTGTAGTGCGCAGTTGAGCGAGCGACCCACAAAATTCCTTTTAGCAACAACGATAGACTAAAGGCAAGAATTATGACAGCACCCACCAACTTAAACAAGTATACCGTCTAGAAGAGTTACAACAGTTTTCGAAGTTGTTTAGAGGTCGTGGTTAAAGGCAATGGTGATTTTATTAAATAAACATATTCTTTAGTATTTGAAAATATTTTGTGTAATTTTGGTAAATATATCTTTTAAAATGATGTCAGTATTATTTCTATTCTTGCGTGATTTAGACAATTTATCCGTCGTACCCTCGATATCAGTTAAGTGCCACGTGTGATACATTCTTAGTGGATGTGCGTTGTGATGCAATGGATATCAGCTCCGAATGAGAAATCAGAGAATCGAATTCGAAATTCCTGTTGAATACGTTTCAATCACTTACGTTCAAATGCCTTTGTTAAAGTTATGAATCCATCGTTTTTTAATTCAATTACATTGATATTACTAATGATTTTTATAGATTTAATTTTATTTAATGCGAAAACTCTACTTGACATCAAAAGGTTATCTTAGTGCATATAAGACTTATCATTAACCCTGGAACACTACCCATCAGTTAAAGTTACACCACTACTAACCATGGGTATCTCATGTCTGATTTTGAAAATATCGAAAGAATATTAAATATAGATCTTTATTTGAAATATTTTGCATGCAGGCACTTTAAAATTTTTACTTTGAGTTAACATTAATAGAAACTGAAAAACATGTTTACATCATAAGCGGCGAAAAAAATGTCAGCCAAGTGTGACATTAGCAGTAGCTAAAATAGGCGATTTTCTAAGCGCCACTTAGATATGGCACAAGGCCAAAAATATTGGGTACCAGTGAGGATCGACCTCCCTACTCAGTTGTAACAGGTTCTAGCGAGACAAGCTTGTTAACTTTTACATCTTGTTTTAATGGATAGGTTATAGAATTAATTCTAATTTGGTTTGGTTATTTTTCTTAGCGCCATATCAACCCCTATAGGCTATTTGATGACGAAATATTTTGTGATCAATTTTTATTTTGTATTTGTTGGTGGAAAGATAATATTTTTAGTGATACGGCTATTACTAATTAACCTATAGCTGGAGAAAAGGAAGTGTGTTCCTAATCTACTCGAAACTATTTGCGCGTAAGTGAATATAAAAATCCGACTGGAATTGGAACTCGGCTCTCCAATTAATAATTCCGAGCCCTTACACATTATAATACATCCACGTCTAAGCTTACACCACCTGGTATTCCCAAGCGATAACCTTCTGATTACTGACCAGGCTCGATGTTGCTTAAGTGATCGGGAAACGGTGTTTCAACGTGATTAGGCCGTAAGCAAATCAAAAATATTAACTGTTCATCATTTTTCAATGCATTATGCACAACATATATGCAACTCATAACATTGATTATTGATTGTTGATTTGCCACACATGTTGAACATGAATAGATTTTTAATTTTTTTATTGGTTATGCATACTTTTTTAAACAATAAAGGCAAGCCAAACATCAGCACTATTGAACGTGTAAAATCCATATTAAATTTATTGAACTATAAAACTGTAGCATCTCCCTGTCAAGGTTTTACAGAGAAATATTTTACTTCATGATGATTCCCGTATGTTTGAAAAGTGAAAATGGTTACATTTTTCCGATTGTTTCCCTAATAGATTTCGATTGATTTCCAACTTATTGTTAACCAATTTCATGTGTTTTTCTTATCAAACATCGTCGCAAAATTACAGTTTTATTTCGGACTCTTTCTTCATCACTCCTAGTTTTTTTATTAATCAGAACCCCCAAAGTGGAGCTTTTCAAGCACAACTATTAAAGAAAATTAAAATTGCTTAATGAATGAAATGGCCAATAAATAATCTCGTGACATAAACTCTCAAAAGAAATAAATTGCATACAGAAAATATTTTAGCCTAATTAATTCATCGACTTCCGTCAATATCATTATCTACAGCCTGGACTCACGGTTAATGGTGGGTGAACTCAGTAATCATTTCCAACTATGTTTAACATGAGCGTTGCCATACGATTTTGAATTTTGAGTTCTCCTTCTTCAAGAAATTTACAAAGATCAATCTTTCCTATTATTTAATCTATCAAATTGTGAAAGCAATATTCATTTCCATGTCTGCTTATCATGGGCTTCGTAGTACGATTTTGAATTCTCAGTTGTCCTTCTCCTTGATATCTCTAGACGCCAATCTTTTTGTTATTTAATCCTAAGCTGGAGTATTAAAAAAAAAAACTACAAAAATACGAACTCTGGGCGAAGATTTCTTTTTTCGAGACGGTAAACATTACACTACCTAGACCGCTATTGACAAAATATTTTGACAGTAATTTTCAACTCCGACTAGTCAAAAACGTTCGTTATATTTGTTTCAGTATAAAAAAGAAAACATTTTGGCTTACATAGATACATATATATGGGCCAAAAAGTCAAAATGAAAGAAGCAGTCATGGAATTATTTTGACGTTAGACAAAACTGAATATATCTTATATCAATGTATAACATTTCGGACTTAACTGACGTTCCCAAAAGCATTTCGATGATTAGTCATTGTGATCGGACGAAAAACATATCACCATGATCTTGTATCTTTTTATAAGTATATAAAATAACGTTTCATTTAGGTACTTGTGAGCACCTATTGCGATTTTCATATTAATTTTCCAACCTTTTCACAAAGGCAGATGTGGAAAAATATAATATTTCTTTCTTAGATCATATTTATTTCCTCAAATATCAAACATTAATTGTATTATTAATTCATGTCATGTTGTTCCTCGTTGACTCTTGTTCCATACTCACAAACATTCCATATTCTGAGTATGGATTTCGGTATATGCATCAATGAAAGGACATTGAAATATTGGAAGCCAGCCCTCGAGGGCGGTGTTCTTATTTACAGAATAATTTATCCCACATCTAACTTTATAAAATTTGGTCATATATAACACACAACTACTTTCATTTTAATATACAAGAATAGGTTTACTAAAGAACAAAATTGAAAAAACTACACAGAACATATACTAATATCATTACTAAAGATCGCAAAAAAGGAAGCAGAACTGTCTACGGGAACACTACCTTTACCGTTTAGAGTTAAATTCTAAATAGAGAATTTGATCCACTGGACACCGTCCGTAAAATTTGGTCATATAAATTCTTTCATATAGTTAATCTACAAACATAGCCATCATTCTCATTGCTGAGTGTAGACTTGGCCATCCACATGTTTCTGTAGGTATTTATTTATAGCATGTTTGGGGAAAATCAGACACTGACCACTGACCACCGACCACTAATTTGAAAAAATAAAACAGAATATGTGGCTGTTGATTATATTAAGGAAATCATCTAACCTGACCGCTGACTTCAGTCTAGGACACCCTCCACCCAATGATATCACGTGATCACAGCTCTAGATATAGAATCTGTAGCTCAGTTTCTAGATTTGTCATGAAGATTATCGAAACTCCCTATATTTACTGTTTCTCGTTTGGGATTTCAAATATAAATCGATACTAGTGGGGTATTTTTTCAGTATAATTTAAAATAAAAGTTTCCACATCAAATGAAGTGCAAGTAAATGGATGATTCACAGAGTATACTGTCGGTTATTAATGTGCGCCTGTATTGTTCTTGATAAGTGGCTTCATTAAAGGAAAAAAATCAATGAATATTAGACTTGCTTTTTGCAGATCATCGACATGAAAAGCAGTCAAAAGTTCTTGGTGTTTTCTGTATAGCATTTTTAGGAATAATTGCAGAATCCTAAAGGAATCGGAATTCCATCAATTCTTTCATTTAAAACATGGTAAAGGAACTCAGCAAAAGTATGCTTTGAGTTTAAAGTGGAACCACTGATGATAGAATAGCTCTGCATAACGATCGGTGTATAAAATTATATACCTGGACACAAAGGCATGTTATTACGAAGCTAAAAAATAAAACATGACCAGAAATGGACTTTTCAAAAAGATATTACTAGCTTACATTACATGACTCTTGACGAAAACCCTCTTTATAAAAATCCTACAATGAAGCTCATCTAAAAACTGATTTTCACAATAAATATTCTATTAAATAACACAATGAGGTTGATAGGCCTGAAAACCAAGTAAACCATAGACCTAAATATCTTACCGGCATTAAATAACCAACTGAGATTAATATGCCGTAAAAACAAATAAATAATAAGCCTTAAAGTCTTGTCGACATTAAATAACCAAATGATTTACATTTGAGCTAGAACAAACTAAACCAATAACCGAAAAAATGTTGTCGGTATTAAACAAAAACTTCCAATAATATGTCGTAAAACAAAATAAACAAATAGCCTAAAAATATTGCCAGATTAAATAACCCATTATGTGTGATATGCTGTAAAACAAAATAAACCAATAACCTAAAAATTCTTTCGGCATTAAGTAACACATTGTGGATGATATGTCTAAAACAAATTAAACCAATAACCAAAAAATATTATCGGCTTTAAATAATTTATTTTGGGTGATATGCCGTAAAATAAAATAAACCAAACCATACCTAATGTTCTTATATCTTCACTGCTGCTAGGCAACTCGGCGTGGTGTAATGTTTAGCAAGCTTGTCTCGCTAGAACCTGTTACAACTGAGTAATGACTTCGATTCTCACTGAGTGTCCCATACTTTCGGCGTTGTGCCACATCTAAACAGCGCTTAGAAAATCACTTAGAAAATCATTTTTACTACTGCTACTGTCACACTTGGCTGACGTTTTTTCACCGCTGATGTTGTAAGAATGTATAAAATTTTTGACTCTATATGGTTAGCAATGAGACCCCTTTTTTCCTATTTTTAACTATCCTTAAAATCTGTCCACAAAATGATTTAAGATTTTCTGGATAGCCACTTCTTTAAAACAACAATAACAGAAACAATTGTTGAAAGACGCCAAACCTCTCATTTTCGTATCATTGCCACAATGAAAAACAAAATTCTTCCTAACTACATAGCGTGGACTCTGCATTAGCAAGAACATATTTCTATCGAAATCCAATTTTTAGTGCTGGTGTTTAATGAACATAACAAGCTGACGGATATGTGAAAAAATTCAGAAAACGAAAGACGTGAATATGTAATGTCGTCTCTGTCGCATTTCCGATCAACACGTGCCAATTATTGTGACTTCATTAGCCTCTTCTTTACCAATTACCGAATTCATATTTCTTGTTTTCGTCTTCTTTCTCCGATGGGCGCCATTCATCTGCTTCTTTATTGCCTCGAAAGACATATTTTAAAGAAAAAGAACGGAAAAAACCATTGGTTAATCATCTTTATTAAATATCCTTTATTTGGTTTTCTTTCATCTTTAAAATCTTTTTTATTTTTTGCGCTTCGTTTCTAACTGATTCCTGTAGTTACTGAACTTTTCAATGATTTGAAGCCATATTGAATGCAACGTGTACCATCAGTAGTTCGTAAAAAATATGGCTTTAATCAATTTTGCTATGCGCATGTATCATATTTAGAAAAAAATGATACAAACTAATGCATGGACAAAAGACTATCGACTCTATATTATAAACGTTTTTAACATAATATTCTGCTCTATTTCATTAGGGCGTGTTATTTTATTTTATTTTGTGTGTGTTTTTCAACATTAATTTTTCCAGGTTATTTTATATGCTGTTATAATTATCAAGATATTTGTGAATGTGTCCCCCTGATAATTTTTATTTTGCCTGCTGTTGATCCTCAGATTTTATCACGTTTCACAAGTATTTTATTTCTTCAGATGTAAACGTTTATTGTAAATATTTGTGCTGCTTTTTTTTACTTTTATTTTGCAACACGCTTACTCATGTTGAAATTCTCAAGTATAGTTGAAGTTATTGCTAACATTTTTTGTCGAAATGTACAAACTCAACGCTTTGTTTAATATCAAAAATCCATCGATGAAATTTGATATATTTGGAAAATACTTTTAAAAAAACTAGTTAAACAACTATAATTTGTACCCCACTACCTGTTTGCACTTATGTCCAAAATTTGGTTTTGATCGACCAATATATGGCTATTTTAGAGGATGTGACAGACGGGATAACGGAAGTCACAGAATTTTATATATAGATAAGTATTTGAATTCTCACTTTGAAAACATCGATGTTTTTTTTTTCTTTTTGACAAATGGGTTTTTGATTTCATTTGATTCTTATTAGATATTAGTCGATTTTTTACGGTCGTGTTGTCAGAATGTTTTTTTTTACTTTTTCAATATTCGTTTATATATATAAAAAAGGGAAGAATCTCGCAAATGTCTGACAATGGAGTTGGTGCCACAAAAGTGGGATATTGTTGTTTGTCGTCGCCACAAAACCAAATATTTCTGTACAAAATTGACGACATCTCAAAAAGAGGTTCCTTACATTCATACACCCATAATTTGGAATTACAGAAAATCAAGAGAGGCATATAAATAAAAAGATTCCCTCACACACACAAACTTCAGAGCGGTCTTTCACCAGTTGAAGCAACCTACAAAATTCAAAAGAAAGTGAAAAATCTTCTCCCAACTAAAAATATTAAGCCAAACAGAAAATCAATATAACGGAGTGAATTAAGAAAAAGTATAAGCCACCTTGATCAAACGGTGAAAGTTATGATCTACCTGTCTGAATTTAATTAACAATTAAGAATTGTGTCAGAAGAATTATAGAAAAGAAACTCCAAAACAGACATACCTTGTGGGTTATCCCCTAAAAGACACGGCTTTAGCATCCTCCTAACAAAGATCTGATAAAGAAAGACCTCATATTTAGGTCGAGATATCAGAGCCGGAATAGGAACAAGTTAGCATTTATCTGAGTTCCCTGTGTTCAGAGAATCGTATAACTATAATATTCAGCAAACGTTGATGTTTTCACTTATCTTATGCGCGGGGAACGGAGTTTGACCTGATGTTTAATCGGCAATCCTTTATTTCAAATCGTAACTATCTGAATTTAAATTGACTGATGTTGACGGTTATTATGAGCCTCAAGAAATTTGTCACCTCCCCATTTTCTGTCCGGGAAAGGCTTCCCAAACAAAAAATGCCCTCGTTTCAAAAGCTTTCCTTTCGGACAACCTACAACAAAGATTCGTAGTTTATAAAATATGGTTAAACCCTAGTTGCTTCTCACTCATCCATAGATCACTTACCTCGCAGTTTATTTAGTTTTGGTGAAATTGTGTGGCTGGTTGTAATCAAGAATAGGAAAAGGAGTCATATGTAGAAACTCTGTAGTCTCAAACGACCAGGCAAGAGGACACAAACTTAGTTGTTACACGAGTTTTTTCCACAAACGTGGGATGTAGAATAAGATTGATTTTTACGTGGAGAATTGGGAGCGTGTCCGCTATGGCCAAAATTCCAAACATAAGCGGAGACGTATTTGCTTTTTCCCAGACAAGATTCTACTCTTCAGCAAAATCTCGCCTGTATTCCTCTCCGGCTGACAAAAATAGAGTTTTGGCAAACTCTCAAGAGGATACGAATCTTTCCCCTGAAAATATTCCCGTTATTTATGAAGATAAATTGGAATTTAAAAAATAATGTTAGGAAGATTAAATGTGATCAGCTTTCACACGCAAAACGTCAAAACGGACAAAAATATGTGTGAACTGTATACTTAATTGTTCCGTGGTCCCTAACGTATAAATACTATAATCTCCTGAGTCTCAATAACAAAATTATTAAATGCAAATTCACCCTTGAAAAATTACCCATTATTATGTTTCTTCTCCAAGAATATCTGTCCGAAGTTAAGCAACATCAAAGTTTGGTTAGTAATTAAATAAGTGACAGTTTTGGAATACCAGATACTGTACTCTTGAATATGAGGGTGGTGCAAATGATACTGCCCTGAATTGTTAATCGTGGCGCTAATTTCCAATTCCTGTTGGGTTTGTTATATTTCCTTTTGCAAAAATGGTGTTGGAAAGGTATGAATCCACCTCTTCTCCCTCATCCCCCTGTTAAGGTTAGTTAGTAATTACTAAAACCAATATTATCTATTGCGAGTGTGCCCGTGCGGTCAAAAACGACAGCAAAATATTTATATCGATATACCATCTAAAATGGCAGCAACATATATACTTATGTACCTACTACTGAATATCATAAATAAGAAAAAAAAGATCCAAATACCTGGGCCTGACAAGAGGTATTGTCTCTGTTCATGAACCTGAGAGGAAAATAATATATATAAATTTAAAAAGAAGTGGGATGTAGGTAAAGTTCAAAGACAGATCCTATTAGTATTAATTGTTGAAAATTGAATATTATAAAACTGACCCAGCCTGAGGGCTTGGTGTAATTAAAATTATTTACAGAGAGAAATATGTATATGTTTTTTACATATCAAGCATCATCGAAAGATACATATTTCAAATAATCAATTCAGCGAAATAACTTTGCTTCATGAGCAATCTTTTTTAATATGGAAATGTTCAAAAGGTTTTAGAGTGGAGTTGGGCGTACAGACAAAAGATGTCTACTTCAGAGTTAGAGGAAAAAGAAATTCCTGTCAATAAGCAAGTGAAACAAAGAACGGGAGAAAAAAGAAATAAGGAAGGAAAGTGGGAGGAAATGAAAAATGAAGGGAATGGTATGTTAAAATGCAGGAGACCCAAAACGCTGTATTAGAGAGTAAAAAGAGATTTGAAGCGTTAAAAGGGAAACGAATTGAATTCTCAGTGAAAGAAGCATTTAAAAATGTATGTATATGTGTGTAAAGAAATCAGAAATAAGTGTGCGACAGGAACGGAAGGCAGAAGAAAAAAGAAAACCGTAAATGAAGATCGAGTTGAATTTTATTTGCTACCCTTTTTACGCTATTCCACCCTCTGGTACGCCTGTATTCAAGCATTCTTTTTTCTTTCCTCCTCCCACTTTTCATCCTTTCTTTTTCTTTTACCGTTTCTTTTTTTCTCTTGCTTATTCGTACGATTTTATTTTTTCTTTTCTCCTCTCCCTGAAGTGAACTACTGGTGTCTGTACCCTCGCACACTCTCATAATCTTTCCAATCTTTCTATAATAAAAAAGATCGTTGATGAAGAAGAAAATTTATTTTCCTGATATGATCATTCAATACTTGTAATTTTCGAAGTTTTATACGTAAAAAAATCAACCAAAATTAGGTCACTTGTCGATTGTCACATGAACCTTTGATGTACTCAACGATTTTTTAATCGATTTACCGGTTACGTATCCGCAACCTCATAATGGAGCTTTTTGAATAAACACTTGGCCTTACAATTTCAACGCAACCACTAAAAAACCCCGAGCAATGCCGGATTATAAAGCTAATTATAAATTAAATAAAATAAAAGTGCTACAATATATTTAGATTTCAACATTAAATAAAACTTTCCTGTTACTAAAATACAAATCTTCCCTTTTGTTTGCCCCCTTTTTAGTTTTGACCTTTTTAGATTAGTCGGCGTTTTTTACTACTTCCGGAACAGATTTTAGCTGTCAACAGTTCTAGCATAATAATGCATGGGCTCGAGCACGCTGTTCGTATTTTAATCCAAAGAATGGAAAGTGGGGCTTTGATTCAAAAAAAGCAAACGAATTTTTTATCCAAAGAACAAAAACGGGGTTTTGCTCGAAAGAATAAAAAATCATTTTTGGCCCCCAAAAAGCAAATGGATTCTTTATTAAAAAAAAAAACATAACTAGATTTTTTTATCCAAAGCAATAGTTTCAGGTTTTATATTTTATATTAGTTAGACGGAAAATGAATTCTGACTTTAATGCTTACTAAAACAAATTCTATTACTGCTGTTTACTGAACTCCAGTTTATGTTGACATCTAGATATTTGTGTGTTTAATTCGAAAGCACGGAGTGAAAATGTTACATTTATTTTGCTCATAACGTTGTTTTGTTACCGTTGAGAAAGGTATGACTCCATAACTTTTTCCCCATGTCTGAGTTAATTAGTAAGTTTCATCACTAAAAATGTTTTTATCTCCAGAAAATAAAATAGAGTAAAAGTGCGTGAAAATATTTAGATTTTTGCATTAAATAAAACTGTACTATTATCACAATAAAAACCTCTATCTTTTACCACTTTTATGTTTGTTCCCCCACCTTTTTTTATTTTAGCACTTTTTATATTGGTCACGTTTTTTACTACTTCCGGTTACCCCTTAGCGATCACCAGAACCAGCGTCGTTCTATGTAGAATCTTTTTCGCACACTGTTTCCAAACATTAACTTTCACCCTTTCTTGACAACATACACAGCGACATTGTAGCAAACATTCTGCTCTTTTCCTTACCCATTAAGACCCTCGGTTCAGCATGTTCAGTTTTTGTCTTTCTGGTTGAATTTCTTCTTCCCCTGTCTATTGTAAGCGTATTTATCTCTTTTTAGAGTTTTACCCTTTTGGCATTTAATAAACCTGTTGATGGACAGGACTTCGTCTTCAGAGTCTTAATCGCCTTAGGGCCTTTATCTGGCTGTCTATGAGATTACGCACGCGAAAGAGACGTACGATTACTCGGAAGGCAGAACAAACACATCGAAGCTGATATGCCGCTAAATAAATGTAACCAAATCAAACTAGAAATAATTCCATTACCTATCGACTGCAACTAAAAAATACTGGAAATAAGAAAAAGGTGGCCAAATGCAATAAGGTCAAATGGAGAATAGTGTCGACAAAAAGGGAGAACAAGTCCTCCTCTAAAAAATGACGTGTTTATGGAAGATGTCAAAAATCTTCCAAAGCTATTAAGATTCTTCGTTGTAGTTTAATAGATAGCAGCTCAGAATGATAAACTGAAGAGGCGAGTTCGAATTCTAATCGAATTTGCTGCACGTTTAAGAAAGGTATGCATCCATATTTTCTACCCCAAGCAGGTTGAGTAGCAGGGGTCTATCGACTTGTTAGCTAGAAAAAACAAATTATTGCAGGAAAATCATGAATCAAATATAATGTTATTAAAGTGAGAGACTGATTAAAAGAAAATATGCAGTCGTAGGTACGACGATAAATTTCATCCGCCAGCAAGATCCTTAGACTTTTTGAAAAGCGTGGAACCACTTCTTAATTGCTATTATTCTCAGGTTCAACCTGACCCCGGATCATAGCATCTGTAAGGGTCTCCGCTATGGGCAAATAGTCACATCTCCAAACTGGGGCCAAATCCTATGAAAGTATAAAGATATACTTTTAGAGTAAATATTTCTACAATACTTTCTTGGAGATAGAAAATTTTACTAGCAATACTTTTTTGAAGAAGAAAATATTACTTTCAATATATTTTGGAAGAGAAGCAAAGGAAAGAATATTATCAGAAATATTTATCTTTCTGAAAAAAAAATTACTAGCAGTATATCTGACTCCCGACAAAACCCTCTTTACAAAATTACATCATTTAAACCCGATCTACAAACGGTATTTCAAATATATAAAACCAAATAATATCATGAGATTTCTAAAAAAAAATGTTTTTCATCAAAATTTGATTAAATTAAATATTTTACTACAGCCGAATTTGAAAAAAAAACGAAATCCCCTAAAACCCCACGTTTTTGACAGTAAATAAACCACAGATTTTGATATGTCGTTAAACAAAACTCAAACTCAGAAATATGCACAACTTCATATCATTCACTAAAAAATGAGAGCTGATATTATATTTCGAAATCACAGTAATGAATGCAATGAAAAATATTGCCGTTTCCACACTGGAAATATTTGGAATTTATTCAACGAATACTTAGACTTACTGTAAAGTTTTTTCTTAAAACATTTTTTCCAAAAATTACATTTCCCAAATCTAAGACTTTCTGATTTCCTTCCTGGTCTTTAAAGTTTACCAATTTTGAGTAGAGAAGAAAAAAGGTATATTTATTATATCATTCTTTCCTCCATCTGTTTATATGCATTATTGCCGCATTTGAAAGTTTTCAAGTAACCACTTTTAGTTTTTCGTTGTGATTCTGCTGCACCAGTCAATTAGATCTTATAGTACATCGCTCTCTTTAAGACATACTCGATTTGATAGAAGCCATTTTAAATAATTACTTCGATAAAACGGGCGCCGATAGTTTATATATTTCTGAATTGGGTGACATGCATATAATCTGTGCAAAATTCTAAATCTGACGAGGCTATTTAAGAAACATAACTCGTGTCCTCAGTTAATTTTGGTTTTGTAACATCTGATGGTCCAAGGCAAAATTATCCCAAGCGAAACATATCCTGTGTTCATCTTCATCGAGGCATCCGTGATAACCTCAGATCAGATCATTAGGAGTAATAATGTTTATGTTTCGGCTCACAAAATGTTCATTGAGGTTGATAGAGAACAAACTAGCAACAAACTTGAAATTTCCTACTCCGTCTGTAAGTATTTCATTCAAGAGTGACAGAAACAACAATCCAAGATATTCAATATCAACTATTAATGAAATAGCAATTATTTTCTGAAATAATTATAGCCAAGCAATATTTGAAAGAGATTTTCGCGTTTATCATCGAAATCATGAAATGTCTATAATCCATCCGGATGTTTAGAGTATAAATCTTAACCCGATGACACACGCATTATTTCCCCCACTATGGAGAAGCAGTAGCGTATTCATGGTGAACATTTATACTAAACTGCTTAATATGAACAGACGTGCCAATATAAACATTTTGCAAAGCGAAATTACCCAAACCGCAGTGGAATAAGTATACATCTCCCTTTTATATAGATGAAAGTTATTTCAGCACTGGTTTGTCATTTCTTACATCAACATCAAGCTAATCATTTAAATCATGTGCTGCTTCAACAAAGACTAAAATAAATTAGTAACAAGAGGTTTTAGGAGTATTTATACTAGAAATTGGTTGCATTTACTTACGCTCAAATACGCTTGGGAAGGTATTAATCTGTCCCTTTCATCCAGCTATGGGTTAAATAGCCGGTTCTGTATCTTTGGTTGGCAACTAGTCTAACGCAGACAGTAATGGCAACCTACTGCGAGAAAATCTTCTGCCCAGCCAGTCATGCCTTTGTCGAGACATGATGAGACAAGTGTGTATCACGTATGGCATTTAACTAACTGATACTAAAAATACGTGAAAATGTCTGTTTTATATTTTAATTTTCTAATGAAATTTAAGTTAATGATTGAATAAGCTTATGGCGAGTTCTACGAAAATAAAATATCAGTAAAGATTCCTTCCATCGCATCGTTAAGCATTTTAATTTAACAACTTTAATAAAATTATTGCAATAACTATCATAAATATCACTGCTGGTCGTTATTTAAAGTAACGGGATAGAAACTAAAAGTTTTGAAATTTACAACTTGTTCACTGAAACAGACGTTAAACGCTTCCGGTTTCCATTCTTTCTTTTTTTCTTTCTTTCACTTTCTCAGTGAAGCCCGGTAATTTTTCTGATATGCAGTTTCTGTCTTTCCAAGCGATCAACACATCCATTATTTATGAGATATTAGCAAGGTGCAACGTACGTACGTGCTAAGTAACTAAGGGAGGAACAGGCAAAATTATAATCAGATAATGGATCTGGTGCAGAAACTTCTGCTGCGTGAACCGTTTTTTTATTCTCATTTCTGCTGAAACAAAGATGAAGATTGTGAATTTGACGGCGAAAAAGACTCAAACGGGGATAACAAACCAGCTAGTAATTTCTTTAAACAGTATTAAAACATCCAATGGAGCTTTGTTACTACTGGAAGTGCTTTAAAAATAAAGAAGAGCATTGAAAAAAAGATTGTGAAAAATCAAGAATTAACAAGCGAACGGCTTAGAAGTGTATGCGGTCTTAACACTGAGTTTCAGTTGATACTTACATAAACTATCCTATAAAGAATTTAAACTAAACAATTCTTCTCAGAAGTGTCACCCCAGAAATGAAATTAACGTCCTCCCTCAACATCACATAGCATTACTCTTACCAATGAAAAGGTGGCAACTCCCAATACATTTGAGATTAATGATTGCAATAACCAAATCTTAGTGATAATCTTTTTAAAAACTAGGTTCATTTCTCTTGGCGTGTGTATTGATCCGAAACTAAATGGATCAGTATCTGCTTTTCTATTTATACGCGCTCTATCCTTGATATTTAGCAGTTTATCTATCTCGATAGATAGATAGATAGATAGATAGATAGATAGATAGATAGATAGATAGATAGATAGATAGATAGATAGATAGATAAAAAGACATTTAGAATTACTCGACAAAAATGATAAAATAAAGGAAACCTTAATGACAACTAAAATAATTAAAAGCAAATGCCAACACAAACATTTAAAAAACAAACTGACCTCATCAAAATTTGAACAACACACAACACAGGGGGTCACAAAATGCAACATATTAATATAAGGAAACCACTTTAAGTTCGAAAATATCTACATTCGAAATCAAAATAAATATGAGCTGCAATACTAACAACATAATTAATGCTCTAAAAACCGATGAATGCGCAAAAATATACGTGGGGTGAAACAATGCCTGAATAAAAGAGTAGCTCTGCACAAAAGTAAAATTGAACAAGCTAGTAATACAGATTATAACAACCTCATGATGCAGGTAGAAATATTTATAAAAACATTACAAGCTTCCTCTCAACAAAACAACATGAAAAACTTAACACACACACCCACACACACACTCTCTCTCTCTCTCTCTCTCTCTCTCTCTCTCTCAAACTAAATTCATGCGCAATCAAATAAGTTTCTAAAACCGTTGCAAAAACAGTATTCCAAAAACAACAAAAAGAACTGGATGACCCGTACAGTAGAACTGAATCAAAATCGCTGAAACAATTTTGAAGTATGAAAACGAAATCAAATTTCGCAAGTCAGTCTAAAAAAACAAAAATATGGCCAACGAAATGTGACATAAGAGATTTATCGTGCGATTGAGAAAAAAAAAACAACAAACAACAAACAAAAACGCATATGAACTTTCTGACCTGCTCACCACTTATCCATATATAGACGTTGGCTAATAGAAAAAACAAACGGTTATCGATATGCAGAGTCAAAAGTTTTTTGTGTGTGTGTGTGTGTGTGTGTGTGTGTTATCTTACGTCAATAGCACGAGTCATATTACGAATTCGTAATATGCACTTTATGATTGCGTAACGCATGAAACTCCGAGTCGTGCCATCGACGTAGAATAATATGTATATTTATTGATATATATAATTAATATCTCACTTTATACTACATTGAGCAATGTTTAGTTAGCACCTGAATAATATTCATATACATATGTGTGTTCCCATATGTATATTTATTGATTCACATAATTATATAAAGTGTGTGTGTGTGTGTGTGTGTGTGTGTGTGTGTGTGTGTGTGTGTGTGTGTGTGTGTACTTGATGCAGACCTCTGTGCTGAGTCTAAGGCCCGGTGAGAAGATGAATGGAGGTATAATGATGCCAGCACTAGTGATTACTCCAAACATTTTCGTAAATATGATTAGACTCATCGATCAAACACACCGAAATGTTCGTATTGGAGATTCTAGTGAGAATTCTAAGCAGAACTAAAAACATTGATGAAGCTTGTTAGCAACGGCCACACCCGTTTTACGAGTCAACAGCACTCATACATGAATGTATATAATTATTTAGATTTCATATGCATCAGATATATAGGAAATCGGATGCTGGTCTCAAGAGTTATCTTAGAGACCATAGCAGCTGAAACACGACGGAAGCCATTACAATTGATGCAAATTATGAGGAGGTGGCTCTCATCTGAATAAGATCAGGCAATTTTAATGTATAAAATAATACTGTCTCAAAATCTGTACAAAGTCGTCTGAATATCACCTTATGTGTAAAATTTTGGGCCACCATAGGTTAATGATTATTCTATCTACACCAGATATATGTTTGTGCATGTGTGTTGCGTGTATCCATCAAAGGACCTAAAATATTATGAGCTTACACGACTTTAATGCAAGTCTTAAAAGCCGTCTGTATAGATTTTATTTAAATGCATTTATTTATACACAGATTTATGGCTGAGATGGCCAAATTAGCAAGAATATGGAGAAGCAATATCAGTTTTCCGTCAAGGTACAGCTTGTACAAACGGCTGGTAGTCTCGATTCTTCTATATGGATGTGAAACGTGGAAACTGTTGGCTAAAAAAGGGAAAAGAATTCAGGGGTTTGAGCAATTGTTGGCATTTTATATTGGGGATGTAAAAACAAATATATATGTGCGGAAGAGGGTTGAAAATTTTGTCGGTCACCAGAAACCTCTTCTCACCACGGATAAAAATGGAATGGTTTAGACATGTTACAATATATGCTATCCTGTTCAAGGCCATTATATAAGACACAGTTGAAGTTGGATGTAGAAGATGATGCCAACTCCTGAAATAGAACAATGTCAAAAAGTGGATGCGAATTACTACACCTGAATTGATGACGACTGTCGTTAATAAATCATTTTGGAGGTGAGTCATTGTGGCTTCTGTATTCGGGTCCCTCTTCCGATTATAAAAGTCAAACAGATGAGTGAGTGAGTGAGTGAGTGAGTGAGTGAGTGAGTGAGTGAGTGAGTGAGTGAAGCTTTATACATTTAATTATCAGTTTTGCTCAACACCTAAATTTACATTTATGAATTTCCGATTTAGTTATCAAGATATAAGTTCCTGTTTAATCCGGAAATTATTGACGTATCGATCTATTGTGTGAATAAATGGCAGAACAGACACAAACGGGGATTTTAAAGGGAAAATGTTTCCTGGAGCAATGAATGATATCAGGTTGTGGATATCAGACTGAAAAGAAATGGGATATAAAACTTCTCCTACTTCTCTGCAACATTTTCCCTCAGGATGTTGGCGGTTATGTCTCTCCACAATTGCCTGTCTTTTGTCACTCTTAGTAAATTTTGTATTTTCAATATTTCTCCTGTACCTTATTCTGCTATCCATTTACCAAATAATCGTTCGGTATTTTATGCAATTTCCACTTTTCCCTTTTCCTTCCCTATGCGTAGTGAGTACCAAATTTTCTAAACCCTCTTTCTTCATTATGCGCCCTAGAAACTTCTGCTGTCTCTTTCTGATATTAAATATATATATCATTCTTTATTTTCATTATAAGATTTTGTCATTGTTCAAATGTTCAGTCCTTCGTATTCTCAGCATCCTTTTGTATAACCACATATCTATCTTTTCTTCATCTGTGAGATTCTGAGCATTAACCGCCATATAGAACTGATATGTAAGAGTTCGCTATTTTGTTTTTGCTTCTAAGGAAATTTTCCTGTTTCCCAATACTTTACTTGGCTTCTGGAAGTTACAATTCAATGAGCCTTCGGATACCAGAACGAAATGTTATTGTTAAAAGTATATATGAGGCTCGTTCAAAAAGAATTAAGTCTCATTGACAAAGAAGAGCTGTACCAGAACACGTCTGTTGCGGCAAAACACAACTTTATATTCCACTAGAAAAACTAATTCAGAATTATGTCTTAATTTCTGTGCAGGTGAGGTCCAAACAAGGAGCAGAGGGGTGCGACAAATCTAAAACTAAATAAAACAGAAACCGGAGCAGTTATAAAGTACCTGCAACAGAAAAGTATGACACCCAGAAACTCTACACGGACATGGTACAGATGATTGCGCATGAATCCCTTCCCTATTGAAGTGCAAAGAAGTGGACTAAAGAATTCAAGTAGAGTAGGAACAACGCATAAAATTACCCCCGTTCTTATTGTCCAAAAACCTCAGCCACTGATAAAGCCATTTACCGTATGGTTTTGAATGTCAGACGTTTTATTGTCCACTAGAAAGATAAGTCCACTGGCGTTAGTTCGGGTTCGGTTAATACAGTTTTCACTGAGATTTTTGGTATGAGCAAGCTGTCTGCAAGAAGGGTCATAAGAATGCTGACAGTAGAGCAGAAACGAAAACGGGTTGATATTCCCAGAACACTTCTGACTCGCTTTCAGGATGACATGGATAATTTTCACCGTGCATTATCAACTCAGGATGAAACCTGGACTCACCACTTAGAATCTGATTCACAGATTCAAAGAAAACATCGAAAAAATGTAAGCAGATAGTGTCTGTTAGCAAGATAATACCTTCTGTTTATTATTGGATTCTGAAGGCGAAAAGGAATACAATGAAACAATGATGAGATCATATGTTCAATGTAGGACCTTTTTTGGTTGGGGACAAGAGGTTACATTATTCTTTGATATGATTGCAATGCTTACGTACCGTATTTGACAAAATGTATTGATGTTAAGCGTGACTTTATTTTAAAATAACGAAAAACTGTTTTATGTCTCTGATTTCTTCTAGAGTAAACATTTTGAACGACCGTCGCATATGTAAATTTAATCTGTATATAAAAATTATTAGATGTAAGCAATATGAAAAAGTATATTTTTAAAAGATTGTGGAAAATGGAAATTTAAAAAAGATTCAGCTGAATTTGATTTTCTGTCTTGGCGGTTGAAATTGCAAAAATGCAATGTTAATAGGTTTTCGGTTGTAGATAGTTCAGGCTATATTCTGTAGTAAAATTGAGAAAGAAAAAGAAGCAAAAAGAATATTTCTTCTTTCAAATGATACTGGTTAAACAAGTAATTCATAATTTTTCAAGATGTTAGGGAACATAGCTGTCTACAACTTCCTATCATTTTTATACCTAATCTAGTGATGTTCGTATGTTTACTATCCCACGTGCACTTTGTTTTGCCACCCATTTAATAACGTGGCTCATTTGCTGCTTCTCTCTCACCCTTTGTTCTACAGTGTGTTTCCTGTCCTATGGAGAACGTTGGCAATAATAGCGCTTTACAACACCCTATCCTTTTTTAGTTTTTACCTACCAATATTTGTATTTTTGTTATACCTTTAACCCTCTCTTCGCCATCCCTTAGAAAATCTCTTTAGGTAGATTAATTGCTTTTTTGCTGTCCCTCTTGTCTTCCTAATGACTTGAATCCTTACAGAAAATTTCCGACTATGACTATCGACAGCACCCTATCCTTTTCAAACAGCTATTTAGGCAGATTACTTGCTGTTTCCCACTGTCCTTCTTGAATTCGATATGTCGTGTGAGTCTCTAAATCTCCAGCCCCTCTTTCTTCAGAAGCGTTCCAGAAACATCAAATCTCCATATTTGATTTCATTTACAATTATACTCATTGCTTGATTTTAGGTCGTCGGAAAACTTCATTAATGCACGCTAAAGACAGGGACAAACAAACATGGGTACGCTCACAACCTGAATTTTTCTTCATCACCGATGTCTGTAATCTACTGGATACGTTGTATGTCTGATGTTCGAAGTCTCGGAATCACGTCATTTATTTAATTCACCAGACAAGTTTACGCGCAATTCTGTCATTCACCAAAGCGTGTCCGCCTACAAATTTGTTTTTTTTAACTGATTGGTAAATACGAAGCAATTACCAAAATTGTAAGATCGTAAAATATTTATCTCTTTTTCTTCTTTTTTTATGTATTTGCACACGGCAAGTGGAAGTTATAAAGTGCTGAAGAAAAATAACAGAGAGAATTCTCTATTTTTTTCTTATACGTATAATGCACTCACAATAATCACGCTGTAATGATTCTTCTCTTTGTCCGAGTGAAATTGATACTATATATGCCATCATATATAGATTTATTTTATTTCGTGGCAGAAAGGACATTCTAGACTTTACAAACAATTTTCTTTTTCTTTTAAGACTCAGTTTTTGCTGTGAAATTGTATCTTTGCAGAGCAATAGAAAATCTATAAGATAAACTATCTCTTGACATGTCATTTGTTTTGTCCAGCTGTAAATTACTCTTTCGGTAACGTGGAGTGACAAATATCAAATTTTAGAATGCCGTGTTCAAGAGACATTTCAATAATAAATGTGGCTGAATTAAGAAAATACTCGTAAACTAGTTAAGATTTGTCTGCAGAATAAACACGAAATCGGAACAGGTCTCATGTAGATACATTAAACAGGAGGTAAATATATTTTTAAAAAATGGCAACAATAATGGGACGATTAATCATATAATAAACTTCATACAAAACAGCCGAACATCAAAGTAAGTAATAGATCCTTCAGAAAGTGTCGAAAAGAGGAGTTCGTAAAGGAGTACTTGCGCATTCGCTATATGAGAATGACACATACTTTCTTACTAACGGGCGAGGTTAAACAGGTGTGCCAGGCATGTAAAACAGTATTATACATTAAACATATTTTAACTGCGTGTAGAGTATTAGCTATTTCTAGCCAGCAATTTTATAATACTGATCGCATGCTTATGCTGTTCGTGAATTTAAATATGGATGATGAATTATCATATGTAAAAGAGGCCATCTTCTACAGGAAAGAATAACGATAAAAATTTAGTTTTTTATTAAAAATAAAATCATTACCAGCAATTCTTTTTCGAATAAAATATTACCAGAAATACATTAATATATATATATATATATATATATATATATACTTCAGGGATGATACAGTATTTAAACTATTTACATTATTTAGACTACTGTTCTCATCTCTGTTGCCATTTCTACGACGTTTTGGCCGTTGTACGCTCCAGCCTTGTTCAGGTGCTAGAAATTTTGAACCCAACTCTTTTTTACGATCACAGGGATATATCATTCTCAATACTTGTGCGAAGCCGCTTCTGGGAATCATGAGTTATCCCCCTTTCCCTTAACACAAGTACACATGGCCCAGTGGATACAGACATTAACTAACCAGTTCAATACCAGGCTAACAGCAGTGGTAAACAAATAACCTAGAGAGTTAATGAAGAATACTTTCAGTGACATGTTTCTAACTTGTCTTTAAAGAAAACATTACTTTTCATGAAAATCAGCTCAGAATCATTTAAGGTCCTACAGATCTGTCTGTGGATGACTATTAACCCTCTCACACCTTGATTGAGCACTCTGTGAGAATGGTAGCCTTTGAAAAAAGTAGTAGCTACTCTAGCATCTACGCATCAGTCATTCAGTAATAAATTAGAGCACTCTAACTAGTGGCATATGATACATCATACGCTAAAAGTCTGCCTCCTTTTACCGAACGCCCATAGCTCAGGAATAGAATCGCCGACTGACGCCAATACGGTCTGCTTTCAATCCTGGGTAAAAGCAATCGAATGTCTAACCGTACTGTTGCACATGTTGCAAAACGGGTGAAAACCTATTTGGAAACATTTAAATGGGAAGTCCTACACCCCAAGTCGTATTCACCAGACATTGCATCGCCCGATTATTACTTGTTCCGATCGATGACTCATGGCCTGACTGAAAATGCCAAAAAATGGACCGACTCGTAGTTAGCATCAAAAGACGTGTCGTTTTTCCGTCGTGAAATTAACTGTGTGCCGAAAAGATGGAAAACGTAGTGGCTATCGATGGACAATACTTTCAGTGACATGTTTTTTACTTACTTTTTAAAGAAAACTTTACTTATCATCACAATCAGCGCGAAAATTATTCCAGGTCCGAATATATATATATATATATGTGTGTGTGTGTGTGTGTGTGTGTGTGTGTGTGTGTTGAATAATATGGACATATTGTGTCTACTTATTTTTCTTACTGACACTTAATAATATGTTTTTTAATGATACTCTTTTCTTTATTCTTTTTTTTTTCAATTGGAGTAGATAGACTGGACTATTGTCCAGTTCACACTCCACCCACGTCTATTGTTCAGGTGAAGATGCTCATCCCTGGTTCCTTGTTTAAGATGTGGTTTCCGGCTTTCTCTTTCCCAATCTTTTTACTCTTTTCTTTTTTCAATTGGAGTACGTAGACTAAACTATCTCCCGGTTCACACTCCACCCACGTCTATTGAACAGGTGAAGAGGCTCATCCCTTGTTCCCTGTTTAGGATGTGGTTTCCGGCTTTCTCTTTTCCAATCTTTTTACTCTTTTCTTTTTTTTTTCAATTGGAGTAGTTAAACTGAACTATCGCCCGCTTCACTCTCCACCCACGTCTATTGAACAGGTGAAGAGGCCCATCCCTTGTTCCCTGATTAGGATGTGTTTTCCGGCTTTCTCTTTTCCAATCTTTTCACTCTTACATAGCCCCCTGCGCATCAGTGGCGTTACCGCCTTGCTTGGGGTGATATGATTAAAAAAAAACTTTTAAATCTATCTGTTGTTGTTCCATAACTACAATAGATAAAAGGAATATACTTAAGTAACTATAATCAAGCGTTTTCCCTCGTTTTTTTAAATAGCTACAAAATCGGGATGCAGACTTTATCGCAGATACATTAAATTTGTTTGTGCAATTGAAAGTATTTTTATAAAAATAATATATATTCTGATGTCAGCTTTATATAAATAACATATTCATTAAATGCAGTTTTATATAAATAACATATACCCTGATGTTAGTTTTATATAAAAAGAAAACCTATACCTTCAAGGTAGCTTCATACAAATAACATAAAACCTGATGGTAGTTTTATATAGAGAACATAGACACTGAAGGTAGCTTTATATGCAACGTAAGGGCTGTTTTATATAAATAACATATATACATGTGGCAGTTTTATATAAATAACATATATACATGTGGCAGTTTTATATAAATAACATATATACATGTGGCAGTTTTATATAAATAACATATATACATGTGGCAGTTTTATATAAATAACATATATACATGTGGCAGTTTTATATAAATAACATATATACATGTGGCAGTTTTATATAAATAACATATATACATGTGGCAGTTTTATATAAATAACATATATACATGTAGCAGTTTTATATAAATAATATATACCTAGAAGGTCCGTCAGTTAAGTGCCATACGTGATACACACTGGGGCAGAAGATTATATCGCAGTAGGTTGTCATTACATTCTGCGGTAGACCGGTTGTCAGCCAAGGCTATGAAACCTAATCTGTCCTGTTATTTAATATGGATTAATACATTTCCCAAGGGTATTTGCTAGTATGTGAATGCAAGAAATTCAACTGGAATTCGAACTCGGCTCCCCGATTCCTCGTTCCTAGCCACCACAACACACATATGTGACTTTTGTAACACTACTCGGAAGGTAGGGCAACATAAATAGCATAAAACTTAAATATAGTTTTATATAAATAACTTATACCCTGAAGGTAGCTTTATATAAATGACAAATACCTTATAATGTAGTTTTATATAATTAACATATAGCTTGAATGTAGCATTATATAAGAAACATACAATCTGAAGGTAGTTATATCTAAACAACATGTACCCTGATTTAGATTTATATAAATAACACATACATCAAAAGTAGTATTATATAAACAACACATACCCTAGATGTAGCTTTATATAAATAGTATGCACCGTGATGGTAGCTCTATATGCATAACATATACTCTGAATCTAGTTTTATATAACTAACATATACCTTGAATGTAGTTTTACATAAATAATATATACCCTGAAAGTAATTTTGTATAAATAACATAAACCCTGATGGTAGTTTTATATAACATAACCTAATGGTAGCTTTAAATCAATATCGTGCATTCTAAAAGTAGTTTTATATGAATAACATATACCCTAATTGTAGCTTTATATATATATATATAACATAAACCAAAAATGTAGCATTATATAAATAACATATACCCTGAAGGTAGATTTATATAAAATTTAATTGCAAAAAAAAATCTGATGTTTTTTTCGTTAAGAAATCATCGGACTATGTTTATTTAAGTTGTTGTGAATATATCTGCGTATGAACGAAAGACGTTGGAAGTTTTTAAATGTAGAATGCAAACCTAGTCTGATGAATTCCTAACGGATGAAACGTGTCACACTTTTTTCCAATTAAATTTTATTTAAAACTTCAGAATACATGTTATTTATATAAAATTACATTTACGGTATACGTATAAACTGTCTTACAAAATGGGAAGTTGGTATCGTTTTTTATTATTTTTTTCAATCATTTAACCCAGTGAAAGCGGGATTGCCGCTAGTGCGTAGGGTGTTAGAGTGAAAGAAAAGACTGGGTACAGTGAGTGCAGAAGAAAGGGTTATAAATGGATGATATTCAGGGAGATAGAAAATAGCAACTGACGATGCACTTAAACTATCAGAGATCGTTACTATCAGGGAAGCAATAAAAGGAAGGGAGTTGATGTGAGAAGCGTGAGAAAAAATCTGTTAGTGTAGAAGAAACGGTTAAATTTAACTATTTCAACGATAAAAAGGTAGGAGCCAGATGTCACTCTAGTAGTCCTCATAAATTCATGTGGTCGGGCATCAGAGAAAAAAGCTCGTAAGAGAAGTTGCTTTCAAAATATTTATTGAAAAGACAGAGGGAAGACAACGTCACGTCGGTTAGAAAGTGACTGAAGTCGAAATGCCAATTCAAGACCGAGTACATTGAACATCTTTTATTTTGGAATTTGACGAGAACCTCCAGGTGAATAACGGGTGCACCTGACCAGATATGACAACAATATCAATGCACGGATGAAGATTAGATTTATAAATCTACAAGATGAACTCTGATGAGAAAACCTCGTTCAATTCCCAAGCTGTCATATTTTATGGCTGTTATATACAAATTAAATAGAAACGTATTCCAAAATCCAAAAAATTCCGAAAACGGAAGCACTTTCAAGAGTTTTGAATAAAAGACATCAACTAGTATTATATTTTTAAATAAAAAAAGAATCATTATACAAGTTAACACTTTTCGTGGCCGGTGGACAGTTAAAATTTCTTCAGAACTAAAACAAAGCCTCTAACAATTCCCAATAAAAAAATGAAATGGCAAAAAAGGAAACATCTTAGCTAATTTAAGGGTGTTGAATCTGAAAATACCTTATTAATTTTGGCTAGCTACCATTTTTGCTGTTCAGAAATGCTTCATTTCTTTTTTAAAATAGCATTTTTCATTTGTTATTATATATATTTCTCAATGTAAAATCATAGAAACTTCTCAATTCGTATTTAAACTAACAAATATTGGTCTATTTACTGAGTTATAATTTTTTTCAGTAACAATCAAACCCTAAGTCACTAAATATAACACGATTGAATATACAAAGGACAGCGAGTATTTTCATCATATATATAAAAACTAGCATCAGAAATAAAACTTTCGTGAACATAAGAACTGTGGTAAAAATTTTCTCTTTTTTGAATGTCTGTCATGTTCAATATTATTTATGTCCTGTTTGATACCCATCAGTAGTCAGACATTATTCGTTTTTCTCACCGTCCCTGATATCATTCTTTCATTATTTGATATCGTGATGGGATCTTTCTCCTTGCTAATCACTCACATCATCGCAATTATCCGGAAAAATGATTTAGATGGCTATATAAAAATTAACCTTAATACTTAATATTTAATTAATACTTAATCAGCAATACGCTAATATTAGTGTATTATTGATAAAGTTCATTTGAATTTTCGTGATAGATTGGAAAAATGTAGGACTTGTATTTTAAAACTTTTGACTCAAAACCACTTTTTCGCATAAAAATAGTTTATTTTATGTGCCTGACATAAATTGCTCGACCTACATAAAAACTGATGCATCAGTGACCTTTATTAACAAAATGTTGCGATCAGTAAAGATCGTAAATTAATCATGTTTTCCCAAAAAAAAGCAATTTCAGTACAGCAAAAACGGTATCTAATCATAAAAGAATCTAAGGTCATTTTCGGAATCAGTTCCATCAAATTAGCTAAAAAACGTGTTTTGTTTCTTGGCACCAAAAATTGTATTGTCCAGTGTAATCTTTAAGATTGTCGACCGCGTATTAAACTAGAAATGTCAAAGCTCTAATCGCTTCGGATGATGGGAAACAAAGGGGTTCTCTTATGATTCATTGCTTATCAATTATGTTTCATTATCGCAAGATAGAAACACTTAATCTGAGTCTCTATTGCAAGTCTCTCAATTAGCCGCTGATAATAAGATTCGTACTGTTTATGACGTATCACGTGATCATGTCCTGAGGCGAAACATGCTTACTGACTGCACTTTACATTCGGACATATACTTCTTGTGAAATTAGTATATAATTACAAATACAAATACACCCACACGCACCTATACACATAAAAACGTACATAAAACCGCCGTTCATAATGATATATTTATGTTACACTGAATAATTTTAAGAATATTTTTCCTTGTCAATGCACATAATTCACTCGCAAATAGTTTGAACATTACTGAAGGAATATTTTCGAATACAAATACAACTATTAATAAATTTATTTATTTACCCCTGTTATATATATATATATATATATATGTACATACATCCAGGTAAAGAGGACCCAAGATTTTGCGAGTTTAATTTCCCTGGCATTTTTTTTTATAAAAAGTGCTCAATACCATAGATATTGTAGAACATAATATAATCATATTTATGAATTAAAAGTACATTGCCACACGGAAACTTCTATGTTCCGAGATTTCTCTCTCGTCATCAGGCAATGTTGGATGTTGGTTGTGAAAAAGATTTACATTTAAATACAAAAAACAAATGGTTTGGTATTTTAGATAGAAATCACGAAACAGAAATTTCGGTGTCGCAATGTACTTTTAATTCATAATTATATAGGTATATATATATGTATATATATATATATATATATATATATATATAGAGAGAGAGAGAGAGAGAAATTTCAGGCACTGAAGACTATACCATGGGTTAACCCAAACCTTGTGAGGAGGCCATTTTAGGATTCGTCAATGGTTGTGCTAGTTCGAAGTCACAAGTCATAGTGACCGAGGATTTGAAGCGTTCTGGCATTCTTCAGACTGTTAATGCGCTCTCTCCTAGAAACTATAACGAAGGCCGCTCAGCATAGTTGCAGTATAAACCACAGGTGAGCACTATGAGTGTTGGAAAAACACAAGTGTGCCTGAGCAGGCGTCTGCAATAGGGATTACCAAGCCATTCTTGTAGGCGGGTATCCTCGAATATGAGTGGCAAGTCATATATATATATATATATATATATATATATATATATATATATATATATATATGGATATCAATAAATATAATGCAAGTACACGCATTATATAAAAAATTACGGTTTTGATAAAACAGTGACTGGTATAATATAACAGAGCTATAAAGTATTTATTAATAAATATACATATTATTTTCCCTTTACTGCACGACTCGGATTTTCAGGCATAACTCAGTCATCAGATGTTTATTATGAGCAAACAAGTCCCGAATTTGATTCTGTGTTTATGGCGTTGTTCATGGTAATTATATATCATAATTCTGGGATGCAATTTTTCTTTTTCCAATTGTAGAACTTAATCTGAATTGGTCTAAAACTTAAAGATGAAATTGGTAAGTAAAATCTTATAACTTAAATTTAAATTAATGGGTACAATATTCTTAAGGCAGAAGTTATGTTTTCTGCCTCAGTGGGAAGGAGTTGTTATTTGAGTGGGATGGGGAAAGACATTAATAATAATAAGAATAATATAAATAAAAACAAGTTTCACCTTTCCAATTTTTTCCTATTGTCATACATGTTTTCTTTCAAAACCGTTTTTGATATATAAAGATTTATATATCATTAACTATGTACATATATGTGCGTCTGTGTGTGTGTTTCACGTAGTGACTTTTAACTGATTTTCTCAAAAATTTCCAAAGACTGCAGTAATTATTTGCAATATTGCAAAGTTTCGACAGATTCCTTTACAAATTTCTGCCCGTCATGCAAGCAATTATTTGATACCTGTAAAAATTCATCCAAAATGATTAACCGATTTCTTTTGTTCGTTGTTTTTAATAAAAAATCTTTAAACGATGTTCGGCATCGAAATATCCTTTGAACACGTCATTCATAAATATATCTTCAGTATGCCACGTTGCTGCCTAAATATATTATGATTAATGGGCACCTCAAGATGATGTAATGGTTAGCAAGCTTGTCTTGCTAGAACCATTACAATTGCGTAGTGAGTTCGATCCTCACTGTGTGTCCCATAATTTCGGCCTTGTACTACATCTAAGCTGCGCTTAGAAAGTCAATATACTATGATTAATTATATATATGATGGACTCTCTTATCGTAAACGATAAATGAGAGTAAGCAGTGGGTGGTGCCCTTCGTTTTACACTTAAGCATGGGATTTCTGTGCTGCACTTGTGTTGAACCATCCAGCTACAGATCAACCTGCATTAAGACTTGTTTAAAGTGGTCAGTTGCTTCTGCTGCCCAAAGCACACACTCTCTTTCAAAACAACATAGTCCATAGCTGATTTTCTAAGAGCCGCTTAGATGTGACAAAAGGCCGAAGGTATGGGGTATCCAGTGAGGATCGATCTCACTACTCAAATTGAATTTTTATCTTTTTTATTATCATAATAACATACGTGCGCCGATTAATTGTACCATATGCACTTTAAAATACCTTCTCTTATTGTGAATCATACTTTATATAATGCGAGCTGTATATTTTGTATAATAAAACTTTCTGTAGTGTTGAGTCTTTCTTTCTATTAGTTGCTGTAGTGTATTTTGTTATCTATTAATATTTGTTTCAGAGCACCTCGAGGTGGTGCAATGGTTAGCAAGGTTGTCTCGCTAGAACTATTGCAATTCAGTAATGAGTTCAATCCTCACTGGGCGCTCCATACATTCGGCCTTGTCCCATATCTAAGCTGCGCTTAGTAAATTATTAATATTTGTTTCATGCTGATATTTGTACTTTGGTCGTTTATGATGTGCTTGCTAATGTGTGCACGGGTTGAACTAAATTTCGACAATTGACAGCTTCATCTGCCAGAGTGTGGTGCATTTCTGTCTAATGTAATGTTCATTTTAATTATTGTTGATTAGTGTTCGTTTAATGTTGCTAAGTTGCTTGTAGAATAATATTTCTGAAGAACAGTTTACCTTGATACGTTAATCATTTTTAAAACAGCTATTTTGTATACGTGTGGAAATCGACTAATACATCAAGGCAAGGGATTTTATTGCTAATGTTGAGCTCGTAAGAATAGTCTAAGAAATACATATTTTCAAAGATTTTCTTCATTTTCTAAAAATTTCTCCTGGGCTGTTTGCTAATATGAATATGTTGCAATATAGCGTACATTTTGCAGGGGCTAGGTTAGGCTGATTTTTAAACTAGACTCTTGGCTAGATCTCGATATTTGCAGCATGATATCATAAAATAACACACAAATTATTCTAGATTAAAATTTCGATTCCATTTTAAGAAATCCAATTAAAATCAAATTCAATATCTCGGAGATTGTTGCTTTATTAACCGAAATAAATAACCAGGCCGGATGAAAGAAATAAAGTAAATGTAAATACAAAACGTAGTTTTAATACTTCTTTAAAATACAAGAAAAATAAACATATAAAATAGTACACGTATAATTATTATAAGAAATAACATTAAAAAATAAATTATTTACGTGCAATTAAAAAAGACAATATCGATGTATTCAAATATCAGGTTGTATTAAAATTCATTAAAATCTTTTTTTTAGTTTGTTTTTCTTTCAGAATAAAACTTTTTCGCACTGCATTTCGTAAGACTGTTATTAAATAAAAAAACATGTTCTAATTTATTTTAAACGATAGATTTATAAGAAAAACTAAAAGACAAAAAACCATCGGATTCACTTTTTATTTTTAATGGACCAGATTTAAATTTTGTGTTTAATTATTATTTACACCGTTATATCAGCATGCGTTTAGTTTTATGTACATAGGAAGATATTAAGAAATCTAAGGTAAAAAATATGAAGTGAGAATATTTTAAATGAAATATAAATTTACAGTGTGGTTTAACTTACTACTATTTCTCAGAGTAATACTTTTTTCAAGCGTTTTATTAAAATATCTAAAGAAAAATGCAATATAGGGGAGATGTTTTCTTGTAATATTGTAGCATATTTTGCTAATGATTTTCGCTTGAATTTACTGGCTATGGATCTTTTTCACACAGGTTTTGATTTTAAAACTATTAATAGTGATAAGTTAAAATCGACAGAAAAAATTTTAAAATAAAAATTTTGACGCATGAAAGCATGTCAACTTAGGAGTTGATGGCAAGACTGATAAAGAAATTTTGTTATATAAGGAAGTTATGAAGAAAAATGGTGACATTAAACTAAAAAAAGAAAGGGGCCATTTATCATTCAGTTAAAAGACAGGAACTAGAACTAGAAAATACCAGTTTTATAAAGTCGTTCTAACTAAATATACCACAGGTGTTTTTTCTAAAAGAAGCTTGGATGTTTCAGAAGAATTTGATAGTATAAACAACCTTAGGCTGTACTAAACAACTGTGAGAAGTTTCTTCTCCATAGAGGGGGCTAGTGGAAACGCAAGGACGCACCGTTAAACACGTCACTCTTACATTTATGAGTATGGTTCTTTTGCAAAACGATTACATCTAGCGTAACCACATCTTGTTAGTGGTTACCAGGAAATTCTGTCTTTCATGCTTGAAAGCAGTTCATAAAACAAAAATGGTAAAATAAAACAGGTTGACACGAGGTTATCAGAAGGCTGCCATAATTTTCAGAGAAGAGACCCTGCCTCACGTGCTCATAAAAGGCGCCAAAATCTTACTCTTAAAAGTCCCTTCTTCTTTCCCTTAGAATAACAGAGGGAAGGAGAAGAAAATAGAAGGAGCACGGAGGCAAGTGTGAGGTGTTTAATGGTGCAATTTCTAACACAACACAAATACGAACCCTGGATCCAAGGCAGGCATTGTAACTGGAATGGAGAAGAAGATCGCTTAAAAATTACATACATTCATTATGTTTATCGTTCATTACACCAGAATCGGCTATCAGTTTAAGCTGTTTTTAAATATGTTGATTATACAATAAGAAGCCGGACTGTTTTTATATTCCCACGAGTTAAATTGTGTGAAATGGACTATCATGATTTACAACAAATAGAATTTACAAAAATCAGTGAACCTATTAATAACCTTCATTAGAATTAATCAGTCTATACCAAATTAGAATTTTTGAGCCAGCAGTCACTGAAAAATCTTTAGAATATGAAATTCAATCGTCTCTTATAAGTTAGAGTTGCCTGGTTTTCCTTCACATTCTCAGGGTAGTGAAATTAACAGGTGAAGTTTATCATGTAGTCTATAGATTTGAAGCAAGAGACAGACACAGGCTTGTAAAACTTTTATGTCGTTAAGTAAGACCTGTCGCAGCCTACTGCTCTTGGTAGTTATGACTTTCGACAAAAGGGTGACCCTGACGTTGCATGCAAAAATCAGTAGGGGCCTGCTTTGTTTGTGATTCTGCTACCCACGGTTGATACCTGAAGAGCATTACGTTTTAGTCAGCAGTCTGTCCCGCTTTAGGTTTGACTCTGCTTCGAAGGTGGAACGGTTCAGTTTTCTTGGAATCCCGTTACCAACTGTTGATCTGGTAAAGAAGACAACGACTGTTCAAGTCAAATTTCTGTGATTTTTGCACGTCCTAACTCGCGACGATTCCGTTTAAATGCGCTCGAATCCTGGAAAAGTAACAAAACACGAGCCAGCTCATGGCCCAGCGCACACATGCTAGCTCGCCCAGATGCCTGTGTATATACACAGGCTAGGCTATAACTGAACCTGTCCTTCTTGGACTACGTTCGCTTGCAGCCAAAACTCGACCTGAACGTTCCAGCAACCACCGTTCCTGCTAGATGCTGACGACTTCCCCGTTTGTGCCGTTCCAGCTTTCTAACGACCATTTTCCAGCCGGAGCCGTACATTAGCCGTTCCTGTGGGCCAGCCGACGACTTTACAGCCTGTGCCTTTCATACCAGACGCTGACGACGTTCATGCTGATCTCGACGACTTCCCTCTTGCGCCGTTCCTGCCGACCAACGACTACTTTCCCGCCTGAGACGTACATGCAGCGTTTTTTTTTCTTTTTGTTTGCATCAGCTCTCAATATCTACTCACACACGCAGACACACACAAAGTGAGAAAGAGAAAGATGTGTTTATGTTTTTATGTGTGTATTTCTGTGCTCACTGACGCAGATAAACTGATTGATCAGAAATTCTTTATTGATCCATGACTGATTGATATCCATAAAAAATTCGTTTCATTTCATTTTCCGATTCGTAGCCTTTTAATGAAATTATTGCTTTCTACAAATTAATATCTTTAGTTTATTATGTACGCTCGGGAAACCAATCTGCCGATTTCAATTCCCACCCGGTTCTGCTTTGTTCAATTAACGCAAATATCCCGGTAAAAACATAAATCTATCCATTTCGTGCAAGAGCAAACTGGTCTCTCATAGCTTGATTTGGAGACCATTCTAAAAATAAAACTCTATTTAAACCTGCCAGAAGAGCGACTCTGTCCGGCTATCTATCCTAAGAGACATCAGTGTTGCAATGGCAAAAGTACATTTGGTGGCTTTACCACTCAAATGACTTGTGTTTTCTGGTTTTTGAATAACATTATTTTGTGCATTTTGTATTCATTTCTAGAATTAATGAAAAATTAATAGAGATTTATATATTCACGAGTTAGCCCTTGCCATAAACTATGACGGTAAAATATTTATATCGTTATGCCGTCTAAAATGACGTCAATGTATAAATTGATGTACTTATTACTGAGGCATGAGAAAAATAATCCAAAACTTCTGATCGTGACAAGAAGGATATATATATATATATATATATATATATATATTGTTAATTGTTACGTTAGAACAAACGACTAAAACATTGCACATTTTGTTTTGACATTGAAAGAACAATGTCATATTAGGTAGTTAAGAATTATGGTAAGAAAAGTTTTATTTTAAATAAAATTCTTTTATTTGTTTCTTAACATCGTAATTAACTACCTGATTAGACATTGTTTTTCAAAGTCGAAACAAAGCGTACAATTTTGTACTAGTTTGTAGTTTTCATGTGTTCTAACGTAATAAGTAATAATAAATACTAATTGGTCTATTTTTATATTAAGCTCTGTTTTAAATTAATGTTTTGAACGTCGCAACTACTTTCTTCGTATTTATTCATTTGTATATATATATATATATATATATATATATATATATATATATATATATACTAGCAGTATAGCCCGGCGTTACTCGGGTGTAATGAAAGCTTTAAAACTAATCCATGGTCCTGGAGCTCAGACTCAGCCTAAAGAATATCTGTGTGAAGTTTGGTGAGAATCAGATAAAAATTGTGGATTTGTATAAAGGACATACAGACAGATAAACAAACACACACACAAACATCTTGCCTTTTATATATACATTTTATCGAATTTTTGCAGTATTTTAAGAACTGCAAACTTGAAACTTCTGAATATCGTTTCTTATGTCTTTGTCTAAGAGTGTATCAAATTTGATTAAAATCGGACCACTCCTTCTATAACCCGATTTTTTATTATCGATTTTCTATATTTATCGGGGGTACCTCGACACAAAACCTAGCTAAGAACACTCGCAGAGGCTCATAGTACAACTGTGTAATTTTTCAAGAAAATCGGTTCAGCCGTTTTGGAGTCTATAGGTAATGGATACACACACACACATACACACAAAGACATAGTTCCATTTATAAATAATTTTATATATATATATGTATATATACATATATACATACATATTTATATATATATTCTTCACTACTTGACGACATATTTATTGCAAATAAATAAAGAAATAAGTCACTATTAAAGAGCTAACACACGGCAAGAGCTTCCATAACTGGTAGTAAGATTTAACAACTGGTAGGTAGTAAAGTGAATGTACTGACCCGACTTTACCTCGGTGTTGTTTCTCTTTCCCTGAGAGTGACAGAAGCTAGCTATATACACAACTATCTTTATTGTAATTGACAGGATTAAGTCCTCTTTATTTTGGTACTTTTGTGACCAGGACATTTCTGAACCACAGAAATGCCGTATTTCAGAAATTAAACCTAAAATTCATGTAAACTTCGTTTTGTTAATTTTTACCCAATGTAGAACAAAACTTTAAATAGAAAATAAAACAATTATCAACGCTTTCCGACCAGGTTCCCTTTTTTATGCAATACGATGGCTAAAATCTATTAAAGAAAAAATAATATCTACTTACTCTAGTGCATGCTGCGATATATAGCAACTGAACAAGACCATATCACCAAAGTACTACTACTATATAAAAAAAAAACACTTCCTATTCCAAACTGCAAGATTGCCAATGTTCACATTATTCACAATACATAATGAAACAAAAAGTAATCAGGTATTGATATTAATTGCTTAGAAAATGTATTTGACATGTTGGCAATATATAATTGATCGTCTTTCTTCTCAAAGACAGGAAATTCCTTGTAATAGATTAAAACTGAATAAAAAAATACAGAAATCGGTCATGTTTTCATAACATTTATATTGCAGCAAAGGTCTAACTATTGTAATACTGTTTTGTAACTATTGTTTTGCTTTTTTTAAGTATTTTTCTTGAAAAAATGGGGCGATGTTTCACTGTGTAAAAGGTTGATAAGCCGTATAAAATGACTTAAACAACAATTGATAAAAAAGCTTCAGAAAAAATCAAAGTCAAACATGACATACAACACAGAACGGCAACATCCTAAACTGATGCTTCATTAGAGGTCAACTTATTTACTTAATCTATTACTTAAGTATTTCAAACGATACAGGCATAATTTATTCATGATTCGAGTCTAAACGACTAAATTGTAATTCTTGAATTCATGAGGTTAACTAGGATTCATGTGGTTATGCCATTTTCTATGTCAGCATGAATACTTCTCGAAGGGAAACTTGCACAAAATTGTGTTAACTAGATTTTAAAAATGCACGACTGCATCTACTTAGAATACTGCAAAAGGATATCATACTGTTAAAAATATTAAATTGTTTTACATCTAAAAGATTTAAAATATTTTTTGTTTACAAGGAAAACGAAAGTCAGCAAAAACAAATAAACTTTAAAAATAAGTGTTCTCACTCTTTACTGTTCGTACAGTATGT
>JBBBDQ010000181.1:7670000-7680000 GCA_037127315.1 Ascarosepion bandense | reverse complement strand
TGAAGCCGAACGCCATAGAAGTTCTTCGGCGAAACACGTCGTTTATGTTTTTCCCCACTTTGTCTCATTTTTTTTATACTACTGTACATCTTACAAAATTACACACTGTGACACACACACACACATACACATACACACACTTGCACATCTTCTAGAGAGTCTTCCACTGCGCCTTCTTGGGATAACATTCACGGCTGACGTAAACTGGAAAGTCTGTTACTAAAAAGTTGGTTTATTGTGTCGTGCTAGAAACTTTTTTTACAAACTCATTTATGATAATTGTTCAGATAAGTTATGAATTTATGCGTGGTGCTAAATTTATAATATCTAACCTTGGCCGACAAAAATCTGATTGACAAAAATATATTTTGGTCGTGGATATTGGCGGTAGAATATAACAACAAAGGCTTGAAAGGCAGTATTCAACAAAGTTATGATTGACATTAAAGGCAGAAAACACAGACAATTGCCGACAAAGGTATAATTGACATCAAAATAAAAAATCACAGGCGATAACAAAAGCTTAAAAGACAACAGCCAATAAAGATATGATTGACATCAAGGTCAGAAAACACAAGACGGTAACAAAGGTTTGAAAGGCATCAGCCGACGAAAATGATTGACTTCAATTAGCCAACAACACGAAAAAGCAAAATGTGTATGAATTGTGGGTTATATAAATCTGGGTTTTCTGGACGAAGACAAAAGAAGTCAGAACACACACAGAATGAAAGAGAGGACATAGAACTTCCGCTGGTTAACGATTCATCGACAGCTCTTGCTTGTTTGTGAATCTCTCTGGCTTCCCTTCTCTTGCACACAAACGTCACAGAGGATATATAAAAATATGTTTATATTTTTATAAATATCGTTGTTAGCTGTTGTCCATCAAGACGATGGTTTTCTTTGTTTGCTAAGTTAAATAACAGATTGACAACTAGGTTTCATCAATTTACAGTTAAACTGGCTTGATATAAATTCTATGCTAACATTTTTTCTTGCACTTCTAATTTGTGAAACTTCCATGCGCTCTGATCAACTTTGATCTTCAAAACTTTAAATGCAATGTCAGTCGTTATCTACTGTCTTCTTGATTTCTCTTTTTGTATTGTTTTCGCTCATCCTAATAATTCTAGTTCTTTCACGGCTAGTAACCCATTGTGCCATAGTAATTTAACTGTCGTATTTGTGGTGATTCGATTCAATATATACGTGACTACTGGCATGGTTCGAACTTGTATCCCCTGAAAGAAACAGTTATATTTCTAATTTATTTGTTTGAACGTTATTTACAATTGATACACATATTTGAGTAGATGCTATGTTTTTATTATTACATAGTAAGAATATTCGATAAATTATATCCCCAAATATGAGTTTCCATTAAAAATAAAGTTTAAGCAAATAAATTAGAAACATTGAAATTAATCCGATTTTTCGAAAGGTTTTGTCTTGTTTACATTATATTACGAAACAGAGCCGATATGCATACTTCGAGAATCTGGAGAAATGTGAGTTGAAAAGTACTACTGGAAAATTGCTTGATTTGAAGTTTCTACATGGCAAGGCGGTCGAGGCACGTCAGACCTAGTTGTTGTTTCCTCTCGAAGATACCTCATCCTGTAACAAATTTTCTTATATATATATATATATATATATATATATATATATATATATATATTGAATACTCTTCAAGCTTCAAAAGAAATGAAAAATATCCCAAATCGAGCATTTTTACAGAGACCTGTACTTGCAGCCAGTTTCAAGAATACAACCACTTTTTCTACTAAAACCTGCCGCTTCAACCCTAAAAACAACCGCGCAATAACATTGGCCAAATACTATTTAATTATTTACTAAGAAACATACTCACAGCAAAAACGCACAACTGTAAAATCATGCCCCTTGAAAAAATATAACATTTCATAAACCGCATAAAATGAAAAGTATTTTGCTTTCTCAACAGAGAAAAAACCATCGACAAGAATTACAACAAATACGGATTCCCATCAACAAAATGCCTCTCTCAACAGATTGAATTTATCGCATTTGAAAAGGAAATAATAAATAAACACACTACAAACAAGAAAAATAAACAACAAGGTCGAAACTAAATTAGATAAAAAATCTACTCAGATAAGCTATACTTCCAAGCTGACAATCTATAAAAACTTACAAAATAAACACCAATGAGTACAAAGCACTAGCTGAAAAATAAATTACTAAGTTCTACAAAACCACCAGCAATAATATGGGAAAAACATAAGCAAGAAAGCAAAAATCATAGCTGCCAAACTTAAACTACACAACGGAATCAAACAGCTACATTGAGGCAAAAATCGTAAAAATACCTTCTTAAATAAACCAGCATTCAGATTAATTAACTCCACAAAATCCAACATCGGAGAAAAAATAAACATAAATAAAAGAATAAATCGGCTCAAACCAAGGGGTACACTAAAATAAATTAATAGAAAAACCCTAAAAACAAAGAAATGGGATTTTCATAAGCTAGAAGTGCAAGAAACGAAAAAGATGGCATAGAACTTACGGTTACAATGATAACCCGGTAAGAAAATGTTCAACTAAACGCAAGAAAAAAATGTCAACCAAAACGATAAGAAAAAAATATGCAAAATCCCATTGACGTGAATTAAAAGGAAACTAACAAAATAAAAAGCAATAAACAGAAATTAACCACTTGCCCATTAAAATAGCAAATAAAGGAAAATCAACTACCTGTAAAAAAAGATACAACATTTAAAAGAAGTCGACACAACAAAATAAATCAAAATTAATTAACCACTTGTAGGACTACTCACATACCAAAATGTAAGATTACAGAAAGCTCTATATAAATAAAAAACCGGAACAAAACAACCTGAGGGATTAAAGCCCTGACGAGAGAGGGTCATCATAACGATGCTTTCACGAAAGTTCAAAGTTGGCATAAAATGTTCTCCACATTCAACCCACACACAATTTCACCTTTGTGTGCTTATTTCTGGCCCCAGAGGACCCCAACAACTTGGTGACAAGGACACAACAACTTGGTGACGAGGCTTCTTACGGATTACACGGGGTTTCTTACGGACGGCAATGATTCTTAAAAGACTTTTGATGACCCCAAAATGACTGTTTGGTCTATATTGATTCAACATTGTACGCACGGAAACCTATTTTTGTCACACTTTGTTCTGCTCAACAGTACTTGGTAATCCGAAAAAGGAAACAAAAAAAAAAGAAGCGTAACTAACTTACACTGAACTTGAACGCAAGGCGTCAAACTACGGTAATTCATGTTTTTCGAAGGAAAAACACTCGTGATTCTCTGAGTGAGTAAGAGTAAGAAATTAAATTGCTTTTCTTGCCATTTAAGACCCCGTTGGTTTTGCTTAGTTTGCCATTTAAGATCCAGTTGGTTTTGCTGTTCAAGTTATTATATTTTAGCCCGTTAAACAAGCGAATTGAAATTCACTGAAGCAATTAAACTTCTTACAGAACTTTTTAGTCCTAAAGGTTCACCCTTTCAAAAGAGATGGAAATGTATGAATTTGACCAGACATGATAGTGAATATTTCACTACCTTCGCGTCAGTCGTGAACAAGCATTGCGACGACTTCAAACTGTCAGAATTGAGTGCAAATTATTTCAAGTGTTTGATATTTGTTCAGAGTCACGTTTCAGCTAAAGATGCTGAAACTGGGCCTAGAGTCCTAAATAAATTAAAAAATGAGCCAATTCCTAATCTCCAACAAATAATGGAGGACTGTCAGCGATCCATAACCTACGACAAGATTCGAAAAATCTGGAAACTCACATATGAAAAGTACACCGAAAGAAAAAAAATGATTCTCCTCCTGTTGTAGATTATTAAATTGGTATAATGACTGTCCTTTGCGGAATAAAAATTGCCTAAATTTTAGCATTATCAGACACAAAAGCTCACATCGTCGAGTAGAAAAAAGGTTAATAGCTACGCAAAAAACAAAAGCAGATGAACAAGACAGGTTAAATATTAGGAAGTACATGCAAAAGTATGAAAAGGCACTTCGATTCTGGTTCAGAATTTTTTAGAAAAAGTTTGGAAAACTAAAATTGCAAATAACTAATAAAATGGTCAGGTCCGTGACAGGGATGGAAATCAAGTTTACGGGAGAACTTATCACGAATGTAACATTCCAAGAATGGACGTTAAACATAAAAACATTTGTATTAAAAAATGCAGAAAGTATATTTGGCACTGACTGAATGGAGAAATTTAAGTTGTTGGATATGCCAATTAATTCATTTTGCTAAAACTTAGAAAACCTGACTACCGAGGCAAACAATTTCATAAAAACCTAAAAAAAAAACTTTTCCGGAAGATTTTTTTCTGAGGGCTTTGGTCGGTATAATAAGATGGCGGCAAAATTCAAGTTAAAAGATGACATCCAGCCAGTGTTTAAGGAAAAACGGACTGGTAAAGTATGCTGATTGTAATTACTGCTGCGAGGTTCATAGAATTTAGACTAGCTAAAGGAAAGGTTCGTTTAATTCATGCTACGTATATTTTATTTACATATATTTTCTTTCAGAGTGAGTATATTTTGAATTTTTTTCTGTTTTTGCCTGTAGCTACCAAAAAAAACAAAAAAAAAAGGATTCTATAGAATTTAAAATGACCTTTTTTCTCTCCCCGTCTTCAGTCTAAGGAAAAAAGTTAGCGTCCTTTCTCTCCTAGCAATCCTTTTCCTTCCTCCCCCTTCCAAAAAAAAAACCCACGTGTTCCTACCAGCACCGTATCAGTATATATATGATAGAACCAAAGAAAGTCAGAAGATGACTGCCAAAATGTCGAATATGCATAATATTTCTTGTGACTACTGGTAAAGTATGCTGATTGTAATTACTGCTGCAAGGTTCTTTGAAGTTAGACTAGTTTGTATCTGTTTTCTTTTACCATTTAATTTTTTTCATAAGAATATACTAAATTTTTCTTTTGTCTGAACTCCATTTCGACTTAACTAGTATTTTTTTTTTTTTACATCAACTATATGTACACTTAATTGGGACGTTAGCATCCCTGTAGGTCAAAAATATAAACCTACAAAGGGCGGAAGAACTCTCAAAGAGTCATCGGCCAGCTAACTAGAGGTGATGTCTCAATAAATCATCGTGGAGAAGGCAGCGGGATACCACTCCACTATCTACCCCCGCTCAATCATGGATAGTCACAATAAATATATGAAAGCCAACAGCGTGAAGGGGGTTACTTCCCAAAGAAGCAACTCCTCGCTCAGTAAGGACCGGCATGGGCAACAGGTGCCACCTGACCGTCATCCGGCGACTGTTAGCACCAACGGCGTAATGGGGACATTTTAATCCAAAATTTGTCCCTCGCCCGGGAAAGAACGACATGAGCAACAGGTGTCGCTGGACCGTTATCCTGCAACTGTGCGAATCAAAGACAAACTCACTATAGGAACATGGAACGTCAGGACACTGAACTGTGGACAACTAGAAAACGTCAAACAGGAGATGAACAGACTGAATATCAGCATCCTAGGAATATGTGAAACAAGATGGCCTAATAACGGAGATTTCAGTAGCGACACCCACAGGATAATATATGCAGGAGGAAAAAAACACGAAAAAGGGGTCGCTTTAATACTAAACAAACAAGTGAAGAGATGTGTACTTGGATACTGGCAACTGTCAGAGAGAGTCCTCTTGGTTAAACTGCGGGGAAGGCCCCTCAATATAGCTAGTATAGTAGTCTATGCGCCAACAACTCAAAGCTCAGAGGACGAAATAGAATCATTCTATTCAATACTGGACAGTGCTAAGGCTCAGTGCAAAAGCCAAGAAGTCAGGATAATAATGGGGGACTTAAATGCAAAGGTAGGTAAAGATAGAGAAGGAGACACGAACGGCAACTTCGGACTAGGAGAGCGCAACGAAAGAGGAGAAAAATGGATCCAATGGTGCTCAGCCAATGACCAGGTCATTACTAACACCTGGTTCCAAGAATACCCACGACGTTTATGGACATGGAGAAGCCCAGGAGGGGACACAAAGAACCAAATAGATTATATAACTATAAACAAGAGATTCAGGAACGCAGTAGTCCAATGCAAAACGTACCCAGGTGCTGACTGCTGAAGTGACCACGTCCCAGTCATCTGCAAACTAAAAGTGAAACTCCGAAGACTCAAGAAACCCAGCATAACACCAAGACTGCAATACGACACACTAGAGGATGATCACACCCTGCAGAAAGAATATAATAACAGCGTAAAAAAGAAATATGAAGAACAAATTGGAAAAGGATACTCAAAATCGGAGTCACTAAAAGAAGCAATGGTGACCTCAGCGAACAACACAGCCCCAAAGGAAATCAGACGCAGAAGAAAAAATGAGTGGATGACCGAAGAGATCCTCCACATGATGCAAAGAAGACAAAATATAACGTCAAGACACGGAGCAGAGTACAAAAAAATTCACAGGGAGATAAGGAACAAATGCAGACAAGCCAAAGAGAAATGGCTCAACAACAAATGTGCAGAAGTAGAGAGACTGAGCAGGAACAACAAAGCAGAAATGCATAAAGAGATAAGAGAACTGACAGGACAAAAAACCTGTTCCTCAACAGGATGCATAAAATCCAAGGAAGGGACAATCATAGTAGAGAAAGAGGAAATACTCCAGCGATGGGAAGAAACATAAAGGATCTCTTTGGCGACAGGAGAGAACAACCGAGAATACACAAGGAGATGGATGGACCGGAAATAACAAAATCCGAAGTGGAAGCTGCAATGGCCAAAATGAACAGAAATAAAGCACCTGGCCCAGATGGCATAGTGATAGAGCTACTGACAGCCTTAGAAGAATATGGCATAGAAAAGATTACCGACATAATAAACGAAATTTATAGCAGCGGAATAATACCAGAAGACCTATGCAAGTCAATATTTATAGCACTGCCGAAGAAACCAGGTGCAAACGAGTGTGAACTACACAGAACTATCAGCTTAATGAGTCACATTACAAAACTGATTGTCAGAATCCTGATGAATAGAGCGAGAAGCAGAATCAGGCCAGAGATAGGACAGGAACAGTGCGGGTTCGTGAAAGACACTGGAACAAGGAACGCCATATTCATGATTAGGATGCTCTCTGAAAAGGCATTACAAATGAAGAAAGACTTGTACCTATGCTTCATTGATTACGCGAAAGCATTCGACAAAATACGACACAAAGAATTGATGGAAATGATAGGCAACCTCGACATTTTCGGCAAAGATATAAGAATAATCAAGAATCTCTACTGGCAGCAAACGGCCTGCATACGGACAGGTAACGACCTCAGTAGATACACAAAGATAGAAAAAGGCGTAAGACAAGGATGTGTCTTTTCACCGGATTTGTTCAACCTATACAGCGAGAATATTTTGAGGACCCTAGATGACACACCAGGATTTATTATTGGAGGCCACAACCTGAACAACATAAGATACGCGGACGATACAGTACTGATTGCGGACACGGAAAGGAAACTGCAAGCTCTCATACAGAAAGTAGCAGTGGAGAGTGACAAGAAGGGACTACAACTAAACTTTAAGAAAACTGAGTGCATGGTCATCAGCAAAAGATACAACCCAAAATGCCAAATACAGGTGGGGGATAACAGAATCAAACAAGTCCAAGAATTTAAGTACCTAGGAAGTGTTCTAACAGGAGATGGAAAGTGCGACACGGAGATCCGAAGGCGAATTGGCATGGCAAAGGACGCGTTCCAGAAGATGAGCAAAATACTAACACACAGGAAGATCTCAATAGAAACGAAGAAAAGAGTGCTAGACTGCTACGTGATGTCAGTTCTTCAGTACGGCTGTGAATGCTGGACAATATCATCGAAAATGAGGAAAAAACTGGAAGCGGCCGAAATGTGGTTCTACAGAAGGATGCTACGGATATCGTGGACTGAGCATACAAGCAACGACGAAGTGTTAGAAAGAATGGCAACAAAAAGGAAATTGACGCTGAGCATCAGGAAGAGACAACTGAAGTTCCTGGGACATGCAATGAGGAAGGAGAGCCTGGAGAACCTGATACTGACTGGTCAGATAGAAGGAAGGAGAGACAGAGGAAGGCAGCGGATAACATATCTGCAGAGTCTGATCAGGTGGATGACGGAACGGGGTTGCCAGGAGCAACAGGAGCAAACATACTAAGAGCCACAAGAGATAGGGAGACGTGGAGATCCATGATCGCCTACGTCCTGAAGGGACAGGGCACATAGAAGAAGAAGAATGTGCCTTTTGCCGCTTTACGAGAAATAGGAGAGGAACTCGACAGAATGGAAAGAACCAGTGTCTTGTCGAAAATTCTGTCCAGTCAATGGGCTTCATCAACTATCTATGTGAAGAAAAAATCAAACAAGTCCCGGGTTTGCGCCGATTACTCAACGGAGCTTGAGGCATCACTCAAAGACTACCATTATTCTTTACTCAGACAGGATGATATTTTCGCGAAACTAAATGAGGAAAAGGTTTTTCAAAAGTCGAACGCGTGTCTGCAAATACCAGTGAAAGAAGAATGTTCTAGGTTGCTCTGTCTCAACACCCATCTTGAGTTGTACAAGATCGAACGCCTACCGTTCAGGGTAAACTTGAACCGGCTATTTTACAAGTGATGGATACTATGTTGAGCGACTTTGGTTTAGCATATTTGAACAACATTATAATGATCTGTCAAAATGTAGACCAGCATAAGAATTATGTGCATAAAATTTTCGAAATAATTCAGGAGTACGTGTTCAAATTGGAATAATCCAAATGCCACATCTTTATGGAGAAAAATAAATACTTAGGACATATCATCGATAAAGAAGGCATAAGACCAGATCCAGAACGGGCAACAGCAATCAAGGATATGCCAGCTCCCGAAAATTTATCAACCTAAAAAGTTTTTTTTAGAATTGGCAAATTATTATCGGGCGTTATACAGAGTATGTACAACTTACGTGCTCTCTTAAACGAAATTTTGAAAAAAAAACAAGAACTGGAAGTGGACACCTGAGTGGGAAGAAAAATTAAAACAAAAAAGGTTTTAACGTCGGAGTTGTGTCTAATCCACATAACCCAGATGTAGACATTATAGTTGCCAGCGACGCCAGCTCGTATAGCGTTAGAGCATGTATTATGCACAAGATTCCAGATGGATCTCACAGAACAATAGCAGAAATAAATTACTCGAAAAACTGAGAAGGAGTCGTTAGGGATTATTTTCGCAGTAACAAAGTATCACTGGCATATACACGATAAACAGTTTACTTTGCAGACGGCTCATAAACCGTTACTGACAATCTTCAGTTCAAGAAAAGGTCTGCCTGTGCATACAGCAAATAGACTGCGAAGATGGGGAACAATTATTTTAAATTATAACTTCAAAATAGAATTCTTCCCGTCTAAAAATAACTCTGTCGTGCCGACGAACTGTCCAGATTAATCCGAGACGACAGAGAACCTCTTGTAGATACTTTTATTGCTTCTCTCCGAACAGAAGGAGAATGTAAAATTACAATGGGCAACAGAGTGAGAGAACTCGCTGTAACTCTCGACCAGATAAAACAAGAATCTGAAAACGATTAGTTTATCAGGCAAAATCAAAATTCTTGAAAAGGACAGCGCATACTTCGGATATATTTTTTTATGCGACGAAATACTGTTATATAGTGAGCGAGTTGTCATTCCCACAACGTTACAAAGACGAATTCTGAAGGATTCCATACGGGTCATCCAAGTTATGTATACTCGTCGAACATGCATAAGGCTATCCAAAATATTGTAAAATCACATAAATTAAATATAGCCCTTAGCCTAAAACATACCAACCACGTTCTACAATTTATGTGAATTTTGCAGGTCTGCTAGACGGATTTTACTATCTTATTGTAGTAGACAGGTTTTCTATGTGAGCTGAAGTTCTAAGATTTCGAAATCCCACTACAGAAGTG